>CM076582.1:374066380-374168885 GCA_034641835.2 Pinus albicaulis
TTGGTAAGATTTGTATTCCACATGGAGAAAGAGTCAACATTATAAGAGAGGCACATACTTCTCTTATTGTTTTTCATTTAGGTGTATTTAAGACGGTGGCACATCTACAAAGGTATTTTTATTGGCCTCGTATGCTTGAAAGTGTATCATGTTTTATTATAGGTTGTTCATTATGTGTTGTCAGCAAGCCTAGAAATATAAAGTTAGGATTGTACACACCAATTGAAATACCTTCTCATCCATGGGAGAGTGTTTCTATGGAATTTGTTGGAGGTATTCCTATGTCAAAAAGGACTCACGATTATCTTTATGTAGTTGTGGATAGGTTCAACAAAATTCATATTTTGATGCCATGTAAAAAGAAAATTATAACTGAAAAAAATACTTAGTTATTCTTTTAGAATGTATGAGTGCATTTTGGATTTCCCACATCCATCGTTAGTGATTGAGTTTCTCTCTTTGTTGGGAAAATTTGGTCAACCTTGTGGGGATTCATGGACACCAAGTTGAAAAAGAGTACAACATTTCATTCGCAAACATATGGTCAAACAGAGGTGGTTGCAGCAAGCATCCTAAGTTTTGGGATGAACATTTGCACTATATTCAACATGCTTATAACTGGGCCAAGCACTCTTCATCTCAAACCTCTCCATTTGAGGCATGTTTGGGATAATTTCCTAAATCTCTGCTAGATTTCAATTTTGGAAAGGATGTTGCTATTGATGATCATAGTGACATAGACAAAGATAAAAGGTTCATTGAAAAAATCCAATTGGTACATAGCGCAGTTCAAGAACAGCTGGAAAATATCCAAATCAAGTACAAAGTAAGGCACGATAAGCATCGTGTAGATCACAATTTCCAAGTCGGTGATAAAGTTTGGCTTCACATTAGCAAATAAAGGCTTCAAGGAGAAGGCAAAAATATGAAACCAATTTGATATGGTCCATTCCAAATTTTATAAAAGATTGGTGATAATGCCTTCATGTTGGATTTTCCTTCATATATGAAAATTTATGTTGTTGTTAATGTTGAGAACTTAAGGTTGTATGAGCCTCCTTTGATTGAAGATCAAGGAGAAAATGTTCAGATTCCTTCCATTGAGGTTTTTTCTCCTGAATATCTTGATGAAGTATAACAAGAAACCATTCTTGACAGAAGAACAAGGTCTTCAAAATGAGGGAATGTGGAGTACCTTCGTGTGGGGCTCAAAGGAACAAATCCAAGTAAAGCTAAATGGATCAAGATTGGAAATGTGAGGGAACTGTACCCTCATCTACTGAACAAATGAAAGTGATATCTTTGGGTCCAAAAGCTTCCAGTGGGGAGGAGTGATCAGGTGCTAAAAAATATGCTCAAAAATGAAATTTGTCGGAATGGTGTGGAACCTGAACAGTCGCGTAGATATCATCGTTCTGAATTCGGCACAACTCATTTTGCAGAAACCCAACACTGCATGCTCCCGGAAATGAGTTTTTCTTGTTTTCCCAAACATGCAAAATTTTCAAAAAAGATAGCTGACTAGGAAAAATTTTGGGCCAGTGGAAGGCTACCACGTGGCCTCTTCTGATTGGTCGAAAGTCAATTTGTTTTGGGCTTACCACAACCCGACACGTGGTAGGCCCTGAATGGTGTTGTGTGGGTGAATTTTTATTCGTTGAAAGATGGTCAACCACATGTTCCCATGTGGCCCAACCAAAGGTCGCCACGTGGCAGCATGAGGGCACCAAAACTTGGTTGGTATGCCAAACTACACCTCATGGGAATCGATGTCGAGACATCCCTCATAACAGTGCAAAGTCTTAACTGAGCGGTCTACCATGGCTCTCCTTTAACCTTAAAACCAAAACTATATATAAATTTTCATATGGCAGAGGTATGGGGTAAGGGGCAAGGGTTTAGCTCCAACACCCCCTCCCCTCCCCCCCCCCCCCCATTATACACATATGACCCATGGCCATGAATCACGACCACGACGCAGGGGGAGCTTGCAAGACTTTTTTTAATTAAGAAAAATTTTAATTCGACCATGTTAATTATGGTTTAAAATTTAGGTTTAAGGCTGAATTAGGAATTTTAACTGTCCAACAATTCAACCAAAAGTCCACAAATTTGTTGCTCAATTAGCTGAAAATCAGGGCGAATTTGTAGGACCATTCCAAAATTTGGGGAATTTGTAGAGCGACTAATAGCAAAGCTAGGGAAATTAATAACTTCTTCATTTTTTGACCAATTTTGGAGCAGAGAGAAACTAGATAGGAATTTTTGACAGTTGTGAAGCCAATGGAACAAGTTTTGAAGCCATTGGAGCACTGTAAACCAATGTATTCACCATTTTTTGAGCATAATGATATAGGGCCAAGCCATTGGAAGCTGAACGAAGGAGACGTAGCCCAGGAGAGGTGAACTCCTTCATCACTTGTTGTGCTATGGTTATTTTTATGGTGTAATTGTCTGTTGTTTCTGTTATTTCAGAGTTTAAATTCATGCTTATGTGTTTAAAAATTTAACATAAAGGCTCATAAAAGTCAATTTTTAACACTTGCAATTTAAAATTATCTCAAGCACATTTAAATTATTATCTCATACAGATCACTTGTGAGTCATAAAACTATATCATCAAGACTATATCTTATGTCCCCGAGGATACTTTTAATGTCCTCGTGTCCTACAAATAATCAGTACTGATCAATTGCTTGTTCGAGATTACCATATGAAACAACGTTTCAAGCTGACGTTGTAATGCCACTTAGTGTAAGAAGTGTAGTCTTATTTTATGAAATTTTCCAAGATATGGAGTCCACCTAAAAGTGTTCCCACTGATTTCTGTATCAGAGAAATACATCTTGTCGCCAAACTCTTTTTCTTCCAATTGAAGGATCTCGTTTCTCACTTATGGAGGAACAGAGTAAAAGTGATATGCCACTGAGGATTAGCCAAAGAGGTTCTTGTGTCAAGAGGTGGAGCTTCCAACAAAACCACCCCGTCAACTAGGTTGGCATAGCCTCGGGGCGATGACAACTTGCATTAGAACTAGAACTCATAAGTCTAGGGTAATGTAACCAGTAAAACCTGCCTCCAAATACGTGACCCAGAATCGAATCCTTTGACTGAATAGTTAGCAGAGTGATAATTCAGGAATGAATAGAGTGGAATGAAAATGGAAATGGAATATTGGGCTATGAATATGGGTTAACACGAGGAGTATTGGAAGGGAATCCGTGAGTAAAACACCATCAACGATGAATAAGATGGATGCTCCCCGACTGATACTAAAATATACCTCCTCTTGGCTCTGGATTTTTGTATATGCAAGGCCTATGGAAACTAAACGTAAGGACCAACATACCACCCAACAAAGAACTCGATCAAAACCAATTTGAGAATGTCCTCATGTACGAGATGCCATAGAAAAGAACTAGGAAATTGAATGAGACACTCGCAGAATCGAAAATTTCAGAGGGGGAAAAGGGTAAAACAATGACCAACTCAAATGAAGGGTCTTCCATTATGTTATGTAAAAAGAGGAAAAAGAACATGGACACGAACAAGACTGAACCAAGCAACCAAAACTAAAATTACCATAACTATGAGTATTAAACAAGACCAGTACTTACAATTATAGACTTGAGACATGCACTTGAGATTCAAACTGATGCTAGTGACTATCCCATGGGTGCAATCCTCATGCAACATGGTAAGCCCATTTGTTTGCATTCAGAAAATTTTAATGGTGCATCGATTAATTATCCTACATATGACAAGGAATTGTATGCATTGGTGCAAAGTGTGAAAAAGTTGAAACACTACTTGATGGGTATGGAAACAATCATTCAACCTGATCATCAACCATTGAAATACTTGCAATCACAAACAAAGTTGTAGCAATCAAGGCACTTTCGATGGATGGGTTTTCAACAATTCCACTTGGTGATAAGGTACAAGAAATGTATCTACAATAAATTTGTTGGCATGCTTTCTAGGCCTATTGTTAGTGATGCTACTATTCTTAAGCATAATTATGTTTTGCATGATAGCTGTATTGAACAATATGCTTTAGATAGTGATTTTCAAGATGTATATGCAACTTTGAGTCAAGGGAACCAAGTAAAGGAATTGGATTATCACATGCATGATAACTTATTGTACCATCTTGGTAAGCTTTGTATTCCACATGGAGAAAGATTCAACATTATAAGAGAGGCACATACTTCTCTTATTGTTTTTCATGTAGGTGTATTTAAGACAATGGCACATCTACAGAGGTATTGTTATTGGCCTCATATGCTTGAAAGTGTGTCACATTTTATTAGGGGTTGTTCATTATGTGCTGTCAGTAAGCCTAGCAATAGAAATTTAGGATTTTACACACCAATTGTAATACCTTCTTGTCCATGGGAGAGTGTTTCTATGGAATTTTTTGGAGGTCTTCCTATGTCAAAAAGGACTCACGATTATCTTTATGTAGTAACTGTGGATAGGTTCAAAAAAATGTGTATTTTGATGCCATGTAAAAAGAAAATTATAACTGAACAAACTACTCAGTTATTCTTTCAGAATGTATGAGTGCATTTTGGATTTCCCACATCCATCATTAGTGATCGAGTTTCTCTCTTTGTTGGGAAATTTTGGTCAAGCTTATGGGGATTCATGGACACCAAATTGAAAAAGAGTACAACATTTCATTCACAAACAGATGGTCAAACATAGGTGGTTTCATCAAGCTTCCTAAGTTTTGGGATGAACATTTGCACTATATTCAACATGCTTACAACCGAGTCAAGCACTCTTCAACTCAAACCTCTCCATTTTAGGCATTTTTGGGAGGCTTTCCTAAATCTCTGTTGGATTTCAATTTTGGAAAGGATTTAAAAATTTAACATAAAGGCTCATAAAAGTCAATTTTTAACACTTGAAATTTAAAAATTCCTCAAGCACATTTATATTAGTATCTCATATAGATCACTTGTGATTCAGACAACTATATCATCAAGACTATATCTTATGTCCCCGAGGATCCTTTTAATGTCCTATTGTCCTATAAATAACTGGCACTGATTAACTTGCTTGTTCGAGATGACCATATGAAACAACGTTTTGAGCTAACGTTGCAATGCCACTTAGTGTAAGAAGTGTAGTCTTCTTTTAAGAAATTTTCCAAGATCTGAAGTCCACCTAAAAGTGTGCCCACTGATTTCTGTATCAGAGAAATACATCTTGTCGCCAAACTCTTTTACTTCCAATTGAAGGATATCGTTTCTCACTTCTGGACGAACAGAGTAAAAGTGATATGCCACTGAGGATTAGCCAAAGAGGTTCCTGTGTCGAGAGGTGGAGATTCTAGCAAAACCACCACGTCAATTAGGTTGGGGTAGCCTCGGGG
This sequence comes from Pinus albicaulis, assembly GCA_034641835.2. Classification (NCBI taxonomy): domain Eukaryota; kingdom Viridiplantae; phylum Streptophyta; class Pinopsida; order Pinales; family Pinaceae; genus Pinus; species Pinus albicaulis. The sequence continues at coordinate 374,071,764 of CM076582.1, forward strand.
CCATGATAACTTGTATTAGAACTAGAACTCATAAGTCTAGGGTAATGTAACCAGTAAACCCGCCTTCAAATACATGACCCAGAATCGAATCCTATGACTGAATAATTAGCAGAGTGAGAATTCAGGAATGAATAGAGTGGAATGAAAATGGAAATGGAATATTGGGCTATGAAGATGGGTTAACACGAGGGGTATTGGAAGGGAATCCTTGAGTAAAAAATAATCAACGATGAATAATATGGACGCTCCCCGACTAGTACCAAAATATACCTCCTCTTGAATCTAGATTTTTGTATATGAAAGTGTTGAAGAGGTTAATCCCCTCTGCGGACAAAGGCGATCCCTACTAGCCCAAATCGGGTCTAGCAACAATCAAACACACTATAGTGCAGGTTCCTAATTGCAAATAAACCGACTTGCGATGAAGGCTTACCTGGAATCCAACGTTGTCGTTTGTAGAAGAGGTGGTGCTCCCGTTCCTTTGCCCTGCAGATCACAATCCTCACGATCTCTGTGATCAGACACCTGCACATGCAAGAAACAACACAAACACAAGCATAAAATCCAGTATATACAACTATATGTCAGTCGAAGAGGACATAACTCATGAACATAATCAAGAACAAGAGTGGAACCATAACCAATAGTCACTTATCATTAATGAGTCAAAAGAAGAATACAACCATAGCTTCGACGCAGCACTCTCCTTTGGCAGGTCGTCAGCAAAACATGTCTCGATAAAGCCTGTCAAGGATGGGACAAGCCTCTCTCTCCGGATACTTGACAATAGTCTCCTTGCTTGGATTTGGCCTTAAGAGAATCAAGAAGGCTCTTGCAGCATAAGGATGTGAAAGCTCTTGGGAAACAGCTTACAAAGGAGATGAGCAAGCTTTTATAGATGGAGGAAGGGGAGTTGGTATCCCTATAATCATGGGATTGGCCCTATCATCAAGGAAGCTTCCATGAGAGATGGCAAACCACTTCCTCTCTATGGAAATCCATAGCCAAACCTCCCAACTCAAGATAGATATCAGTCCAGGAATTTATTAGGACGAAACTTTCACCATTTATTTTTAAAAAACACCTCTTAATATGGTTGGCGCGGGTGCGGCTCTATGACAGAGCGCCAATTGGCGCGCCCTCTTTGGAGGATTTGCCCCCTTGGCGCGAGGGCTGAACTGTGTGATCCAGGTGGATATTGGTGGCCACCCGCCTATTCCACTTGGGCCCCCACCATTGTCTCTTTCAGTTTTTCCGTTTTGGCATAACTTACTATTTTTAGCAGTTTTTCGGGTCCTGAACTTCCGGAGCCGTTTTGAGGCCCTAAACGACGTTTTTTGGGTATGAAAGCGCCAGCGAATTTTCTGATAAAATTCGTCCCGACAGCTGTAGTCCTTGGATAGAGCTTTCTAATGATGTATCATATGCGTCAAACGGAGATAGTATGCCAAAGTTACGTCCCTGGGAAGTTGAAACACCAATTTACCCAAAGGGGCCCATAGTTTTGGCGCTTCATCTCCTAGGGTTAGGTTTTTGGGATGTTTAGGGTTCTCCATTGTTTCTCAATAATAAATAGGCCCTCGCGCCTCATTGTAAAGCAGTTCAGAGGTCTGTAGCCACCACATCTCTTCTCATAGATAGCTACCAGTACCCTAGCTAGTTTTATTTCCATTGTCTGTAAGCAAATTTCAGTTCTTTGATATTAATGAAATGAAGTGTTATTTCCGCTGCATCTCTGTATTTATGGTTATGTGCTTATTCTGTTGCGTTCCTGCATAAATCCGGATCAGTGGTATCAGAGCGGTCTGCTTTTTCTCGATCCTTCTTTGCATGTCCCCAACGAGGTCGGGGTATAAGGAGCTAGGGCTTGATCTGGTGGAACCTTTGCAAGATCAGCCTCGCAAACCTCGACGGACGCTCATGGGGGACGAAAAGAAAGATGAGGGAGCAGGAGATCCTATCAAAATATTGCTCGAGGAGGCCCTCGAAAGACAAAGGAACGTGATGATGGATAACTTTGCTCAGATCCTTCAACGGCTACCCACTGGTGGCGCATCTGCATCCAGCAGCCACTCTGGAGGCGCGACTCCTTTTAAGGTACAAGTAAATTTTGACATTCCCATATTTGAGGGTCAAATAGACGCAGATGCCGTAGATAGATGGTTGAATCTGTTAGAAGGATATTTCTCGGTTCATGACTTTTCAGACCGGGAGAAGATTATTTTTGCACTCCTCAAAGCTACCCCCCCATGTTAAGGACTGGTGGGAAACCTACTGTGAGAACAAGGACCAGACAGAACCCTCTCTGTTCTCGGCCGTACCAACTTGGAATTCTCTCCGAGACGCCGTCAAGGAACAGTACTATCCCGTGGGGAGCTATGAGGACAAGTACATACAATGGACCACGCTGCGACAACAAAGGGATCAAGATGTGCATGAGCTGACGAATCTGTTCCATACCCTGCGGACAAAGTTGGGTATCAAAGATTCAGAGAAACATCTGGTGCTAAAGTATCGCAGCTGTCTGCACAAATACATTCAGGAGGAAATGGAGTTCCTTGACATCTCCTCGCTTGGTACGGTATACCGGTATGCTGCCAAGATTGAGCAGAAATTCAAGCAGAAGAAGCGAGACTTTGGATCTGCGAATCAAAAGCAAGGGAAAGGTGCTTCCAAACCGCAAAACAAAGGACCGAGCCAAGGCATGGCGGCTAAAGACAACTCATCGAAGCCACAAGAAAAGAACAGCACCGCAAAGCCAAAGAAGGACACGGGAAAGTGGTGTGAGTTCCATAAGAGCTCCACTCACAACAAAAGTGAGTGTCGGGCCAAGCAGTCGCTAGTGGCCGAGATGAGGGCTTCTGAGTCAGATGCATGCTCTGACTCCGAATCAGAACCTGAAAAGGGGAATGAAAAAGGGAAACAGATTATTGATGCGGAGCCCAACGCCACCGTTGCCACTACAAAGGTCCAGAAGGAGGAACCGGAAGATCCAGAGGAGGAGGAACGTCTCTTCCACTCCCAGATGTGGGTAAAGGGCTCCCCCGTACAGTTCATTGTCGACAATGGGAGCCAAAAGAACCTCATTTCTGCAGACGCCGTGAAGCGGTTGGGCTTGCCGACCACAGCTCACCCACATCCATACACCATCGGGTGGCTTCACCAAGGACGAGATCTCCGCGTCAGCCAGCAGTGCCGCCTTCCCTATAGCATCAAGCCCTTCACGGATGAGGTATTATGTGACGTTGCTCCTATTGATGTTTCCGATGTATTATTAGGACAACCATACTTGTGGAAGCATCATGCTGTGTATGAGTCTCAACCTCGTGCTGTTATTATTACTTTGGGAAATAAGTTGTACAGGATACCAGAGGTACCACCTCCTACGACTATCTCTTTGGTTACTGCAAAACAATGTAGTAAGCCCATTTCCCAAACCAGGAAATTCGTTTTTCTGATGATCCGCCCCCAGGGCAAGAAGAAGACTGTGGCCACGACCTCCAGACAGGGCCCCTCTGCACGACAACAACAAATGGATAAGGCCGTGGAGGAGTACGGGGACATCTTCACCTCACCCACAGGGGTTCCTCTGCACTGCCAGGTCAAGCACCCGATTGATCTGACCCCAGGTGCGCCACTACCCAATGGACCGATCTATCGATGCTCTATTCTGGAAAATGATGAAATCAAGAGGCAGATTCAGGAGCTGTTGCAGAAAGGTCACATCAGACCAAGTTCATCGCCCTGTGGGAGCCCGATCGTGTTGGTAAAGAAGAAGGATGGGACGTGGAGACTCTGTATTGACTATCGGGCGCTGAACAAGATCACTGTCCGGAATAGGTACCCAATCCCACGGATTGATGACCTTCTGGACCAACTCCAAGGTGCAAAATATTTCCGTAAGATCGACCTGAAGTCTGGGTATCACCAGGTACCAATTGAACCCTCTGATGTGTGGAAGACTGCCTTCAAAGCTAAGGAAGGCCTTTTTGAATGGCTGGTCATGCCTTTCGGGCTGACGAATGCTCCCGCAACCTTCATGAGGATGATGGACGACATCTTGCGGCCATTCACCAACTCATTCGTAGTGGTGTACTTGGATGACATTCTGATCTTCAGCAAGACTTGGGAAGAGCACCTTCATCACATCCGACAAGTCCTCCAAACACTGCGGCAACACAAGTTGTGTGCCAATTTGGAGAAGTGCACGTTTGGCATGACCCAGGTTCAATATTTGGGATACATTATTGATGAAAAGGGGGTGCATGTGGATCCAGCCAAGATCCAAGTCATTCGGGATTGGCCAGCCCCGACTACTATAACAGAGCTTCGCAGCTTCCTGGGTCTTGCTAATTTCTACCGTAGATTCGTGTTGGGATTCTCTCATATCACTTGGCCCTTGAGTCAAGTCACCAAAGGAGGAGCGAGAGAAAAATTATTTTGGTCGGAACCTCAATAGAAGGCGTTCAAAGAATTGAAAAATCGCCTCTGTTCTGCCCCAGTGCTCACCTTACCAGACTTGCAGCAGCCATTTGAGATCGAGACAGATGCCTCTGACTATGCTATTGGGGCAGTTCTTACTCAACAGGGACATCCAGTGGCATATCACAGTGAGACATTGTCTGAGACACTTCGCAAGTATCCCACCTATGACAAAGAAATGTATTCCATTGTGCAAGCCTGTCGACAATGGAAGCATTACATTTTGGGGAAGGAAACAATCATCCACACAGACCACCGGCCCCTGCAGCTCATACAGACACAAGGGAAGTTGCAGAATGATCGCCATCAGAAGTGGTCCACATATCTGCAACAGTTTCATTTGAACATCAAGTACAAGAAGGGTAGCACCAATAATGTTGCAGACTGCCTCAGCCGACCACCGATCGTGGCGCTCACCACCGTGTTCAACTCTTGTGGGCACGAGACTTCTGATTGGCCGCTTCTCTATGAGAGTGACCCAGAATTCGGCCACACTTACAAGGCACTCTTGGGGGGCACACAAGTTCCAAATTTTCACCTCCAAGATGCACTTTTATGTCACCTGGGACACCTTGGTGTTCCTTCAAGCGAGCGTGCCAAGATGATATGGGAAGCACACTACAGTCGAGTCGCTGGGCATTTCGGGGTCGAGAAAACAGTAGCAATACTACAGAAGTATTTCTATTGGCCGAACCTTCAAAAGGATGTCGAGAAGCACATCAGATCCTGCACTGCTTGTGCCATTGCCAAACCGACCATCAAGAAGCAAGGCCTATATACTCCACTACCTACCCCTAGTCGACTGTGGGAATCCATCTCCATGGATTACATGTCGGGCCTGCCTTCTACTAAGAATGGAAATGACTGTGTTTTCGTGGTCGTTGACAGATTCTCGAAGATGGCCATCATGGCGGTCTGTAAGAAGAATATCACAGCAGAAGCCACTGCTAAACTCTTCTTTGAACGAGTGTGGGTGCACTTTGGGATCCCACAGTCTATCATATCAGATCGAGATAGCAGGTTCCTCAGCACATTTTGGTCCAGCCTCTGGTCAATGTTGGACACAAAGCTCACCAAGTCCACAGCCTTTCATCCCCAAACAGATGGCCAGACAGAGGTAGTCAACAGAATGATTGTACACATTCTGCGCATGTACAACTCAAAGCATCCACGCACATGGGACGAGAGCCTCCCCTATGTACAACACAGTTATAACCGGGCTCTAATTTGTCATTCGATCCCCGGAGAAGCCCTTTCTGTGGCTTGGGATTGTTTCCACTATGTCCCATTGACAGCTGCTATGCCGCTTGCGGTACCGTCAAAGCCGATTCACCATGTCCATCTTCGAAGTCGGGAGCAAAGCAAGTAGCTTCATCGAGCGATTCAACACATCTCCGCCAACAGTTCATGATATATTGGACAAGAGCCAATGCGAAGTACAAGCAGCGCCAAGGATCACACCGGGTGCCATCACTTCCAGGGGCGAAAGTATGGCCACATCATGTAAGGAGCGCCTCACTGACCCTCACCGCAAGCTTCGCCCACTCCGATACGGGCCGTACACCATCACTAAGGCTGTAGGGAACAATGCTTTCGAGCTTAGTATTCCACCATTCCTTGGTCTGCACCCAGTCTTCAATGTGGATCGCCTTCGTCCTTACTTCCCACCTCTACTGGACACTTCGGACATTGCATAACAACTCACACCAACAGAGTTAAACCCAGACTGCATGGAACAGGCCACCACAGATTGTATCATGGACATGCAAATTAAGAACACTCGCCAACAGAGGATCCAACTGTATCGGGTTGTCAAAGCTGGCCAACTCCCGCACCAAGGAAAGTGGTTCACCAGGGACCAAGTTCAGCAGAAATTTCCTCATCTCATGGAGGAACTTAACGCAATGGGGACCATTGCTTCCTAAGGGGGGAGGAATGATCCAGGTGGATACTGGTGGCCACCCGCCTATTCCACTTGGGCCCCCACCATTGTCTCTTTCAGTTTTTCCGTTTTGGCATAACTTACTATTTTTAGCAGTTTTTCGGGTCCTGAACTTCCGGAGCCGTTTTGAGGCCCTAAACGACGTATAAAAAGGGTCCCCATTATTGGATGTGAACAAGTTAAAAATGGGGGGTTGTTGTACCGTACAACACATAGTTATAATCGGGCTCTCCATAGTTCAATCGGCCACAACCCCTTTCAAGTGGGCTTGGGATTCCAGCGACTATGTCCCATTGACGTAGCCATGCCATTTGCAACTGCTCAGGCCGATTCAGCTCATGTCCAATCTGAAGTTGACAAAGAAAGTAGCTTCATCGAGTGCATTCAACACATCCACCAATAGGTTCATGATATATTGGATAGAGCCAATGCCAAGTACAAGCAACGCCATGATCAACACCGGGTGCCACACAACTTCTAGGTGGGCGACAAAGTATGGCTACATTTGCAGAAGGAGCGCCTCATTGGACCCCAGCGCAAGCTTCGCCCACTTTGATACGTGTCGTACACCATCACCAAGGCTGTAGGGAACAATGCCTTCGAGCTCAGTATTCCACCATTCCTTGGTCTACACCCAGACTTCAATGTGGATCGCCTTCGTCCTTACTTCCCACCTCTACTGGACAACTCGGACATTGCAGAACAACTCACACCAACAGAGTTAAACCCAGACTGCATGGAATAGGCCACCACAGATTGTATCATGGACATGCAAATCAAGAACACTCGCCAACTGAATATCCAACTGTATCGGGTTGTCAAAGCTGGCCAACTCCTGCACCAAGGAAAGTGGTTCACCGGGGACCAAGTTCAGCAGAAATTTCCTCATCTCATGGAGGAATTTAACGCAATGGGGACCATTGCTTCCTAAGGGGGGAGGAATGATCCAGGTGGATATTGTTGGTCACCCACCTATTCCACTTGGGGCCCCACCATTGTCTCTTTCAGTTTTTCAGTTTCGGCACAACTTACTATTTTTAGCAGTTTTCGGGTCCTGAAATTTCGGAGCCGTTTTGAGGCCCTAAATGATGTTTTTTGGAAAAATGGAGAGCAGCATGGGTCCATGGACCGATGCTGCTCGTTCAAAATTTGTAGTCCTCATATATATATTTCTAACGAGGTATGGTACGCGTCAAACGAAGATCGTATGCCAAAGTTACGCCCATGGGAAGTTGAAACACCAATTTACCCAAACGGGGCCCATAGTTTTGGCGCTTCATCTCCTAGGGTTAGTGTTTTGGCTGTTTAGGATTTCCCATTGTTTCTAAATAATAAAGAGTTCCCCAAGCCCATCAGAATCTCCGCTCTTAGGCCCGAGGGCCGCCACAACCCTAATGCGCCGCGTCCCTAGCTAGTTTTATTTCCATTCTGTCTGTAAGCAAATTTCAGTTTTTTGATATTAATGAAATGAAGTGTTATTTCCACTGCATCTCTGTATTTATGGTTATGTGTTTATTCTGTTGTGTTCCTGCATAAATCTGAATCACTTTCTGAGGGTGCACAGGACAAAGGCGCTGATGAACATGCTTCGAACCAGGGTAGGTAGGAATCTCATGCACCACTATACTAGGATCAATGCCAGGCATTTCTCCGTAGGACCATGCAAAGACATCACGAAACTCGTGGAAAAGGCTAGTATAAACCTGAACTTCATCTGAAGAACAGGTGATCCCGAGATGGATGTTCTCGACAATTCCCAGTTTGACGGAAATTTCAATAGGCATCGTTTGCATAATGTTACTCAAGTTACCCTCTGTAAAAACTTCATGTGTCAGAATAGGCATTTGAAGCAGAGGAGAAGGAACCTGAGATGCAAACCTCTCAAGACACGTAGACATGGCTCCGAGGCCGGCATGAACGAGGAGCAATGATGACCATCATCCCACGGTAAATCCTCGAGAGACATAGTTTCCACGATGGCTTCATCGAAGGGAAATATCTCTTTCAAGGATTCGGACGAATCCAAATCGCCGAGCCAAGGGGATTGAGAATAAGCATCGAGAGACACGCTCAAAGGAGCATGATCAGAAGACGCAGGTTCTGAAGCTGTGATGAGTTCAAAATAGTCAATATTGATCGGACTCAACGAAATCAAATCCTTGAAAGAATCGATCTGTTTAGGCAAAGGGATGATCCATGGGTCATCGGACCGAGAGATCATATTGATCTGAATAGTGTTGGGTGGAGGAAGGGGAAAAATACCCATGAGGGTAGGATCTTTGAAGAGACTCAGCCCAACGCTCTCGTAGGGAGTAGGAATCTGATCCACATACGGAACGTTGTTCCCGGAAGAAGAGGTGAAGAATGACAATTGATCAACAATAACAATCTTTCCTTTGTGCGAGAATTTCAGGAAACGAAAGAGAGTGGACGAAATGCACAACATGGCATGAGTCTAACTGCGACCAAGGAGAAGATTGTAATTGAGCTTGGCGTCAACTACTTCTACCTCAACATTGACTATCTTCCCTTTCAAGGTAATCGGTAAACTAGCGAGAACACCTAAAGGTTTTGATTCCCTTTCGTCAAATGCTTCAAGGGCATTTGGTGATGAGTTCAAGGTCAGAGAACCAATGGCTTTCCAGCAAGAATATGACATTATGCACGTAGACACACCTTCGTCCACAACCGCTCGATGGATATCGAGACCATTAATGAAAACTTGTATAATGAGTGCAATTTGGTGTTGGATTCGTGGAATGAAATTCTCTAAATCGAAAGCGAGAAGGCTAGTATCAGCAGGATCAACCCTACCAATCGCAGATAAAAAAGCCTTCCATTGAGACAGACAACTCTGAAGTACTTCTAGTGCAGACATTGCAGATGGCACCTGAGCCAAATCTTCCACAATATTGTAATGTTGAGCAGCACGGGCGTTTGGATTGTAAGAAGACTTGCGGAGTACACCTTTGGAAGGTGGTAGTACAACGAGCTCAATACTAGGCTTTTCAATTTCAAGAGGGCCAGAAGCAGGCAGAGGAGGAGGACCATCAACGATCTCTTTCCCCGCTGCCTGACGCGATTTGGTATAATATTTCGATCGAGTAGCAATAGAAATGGACGCAGAACCGTTCATCATGAACACATTAGAGACAAATGGGGCAGAGGACTGAGGTTGCTCTACCATCTGGGTCTGCTAAGATAGAAAAGGTTATTTAAGAACAATTGTAGTTCCCTGGGTGCCTTTGAGCAATCTACTTACTTCAGCCCGTCGAGGATAGTCCTTGGTGTAGTGCCCTTCATCACAGATAAAACAAGGGTACTTTGGCTTGCGTTGTGAACCATCATCAGCACGAGGTTTTAAAGAATCTAGTTTCAGGGTATCGGCTTTGGCCTTACCTTTACCCTTCTTTTTCCCCTTAGAAGTCTTATCCGTCAAATTGTCCTGAACGACATTGAATTCCGAGGTTTTACAAGGATTCGGAGTAGGCTAAGAAGCAGCATAATTGGAAGGATTACACTTTTGCTTCCCAAGATTTGAAGGAGAAGACTTCCGAGAAGTCTGAGACACGGAACCAATAATACCATCAACAGATTGGGTTACTGGTGCTTTAGAAGTTCTAGGTCGAGGGGCATTAGGCAAGATATCATACATCGTACCAGATTGAGAGTACACAAGATCAAGGTGCGGCGCACGAGCAATGGCTTGTTCCTCGGTTACACATGCTCCCATAGCTATGTCTTTTGCGATCTGATTAACAAAGGAGGTAGTGAACCAATCAATTAGAAGTTGATCAGGAGTATCAAACTTGATCAAGCGACGACGACACCTCCACTCATGAATATGATCCGAGATGTGAGTGGCTCAGTCTTGTTTCAAGGATGTAAGGAGATGTGTCCCGGTCTCATAATGAACGGGTAACTGAAAATGTGTAAGGAATGCCATGGCGAGAGAGTTGAAGTCTTGAAAAATGCCACGAGAAAGCTCAATGTGCCACTTTACAGCGACACCAGTAAGATTCCGTTGGAAAAGACGGAGTCGGATGGAATCGTCAACCCAAGAGTTAGAGGAACACCACAAGTGGTAAGTCATAACATGCGCTTGGGGGTCTTCTCCGGACTTGCCCTCAAACTTAGGAAAATCACCAGGAATCTTGGTCAGAACTAGATGCCAATACGGGTTATGAAGAATCGGATCATTCGTAAGCTTTGACACATCAAGCAGTTCCAACGTAGCGAGAAATGGTAATTGAGGATTAAAAGGCATTGGAGGTCTTTGATAAGGACTTGTGTTAACATTCCACCGAGTCTATGAGAAATTCTGCCCCCATATGTTTTGTCCCGGAGGATTCTGACCATAAGGTTATAAGCCTGATAATTCTGCTGATACTGGGGTTGAGGACCAAGATACTGATTCTGAGCATCCCACTGAGGTCCTTGCTGAGCAACGTATGGATTTTGTTGCGGAATGTAAGCATGTCCTTGAGGTTGATTATACACCAACTGGGATTGATTTTGAGGGTAATAAGTGAAACCTTGGGGCGCACTATATACCAGTTGATATTGACCTTGGGGGTAATAAGCGCCTTGGGGTTGAGCAGGTGGACCCTGTTGAGCAGGTTGAGCGAACTACTGAAAAAGTGGACCCTGTTGAGTTGGATAAACAGGTTGAACCAATTGCTGAGCAGGTTGAACAAGTTGAACTAGCTGTTGAGCTGGTTGGGCATCTTGAATCGCCTGTTGATGTTAGGTAGGTTGCCCCTGCGGATCAGGTTGGCCTGGATACTGAGGGCCACTGGGTTGCCCTTGTGGAAAAGGTTGGCCCGATGGTGGAGATGGACCAGGTTGTCCCTGATGACCAGGTTGACCCGGATTAGGACCATAGGGTTGTCCTTGTTGCACAAAGTTTTGGCCACACGAAACGTATAGCTACTGCTGTTGTACAAGAGGTTTTCCCTGTGGTGGATACATTTTCCCCCTAGCAAGATAAGACGTTCCTGGTTAAGGCTGACTTGAAGGACGGTAGGGTTGTCCTTGTTGGACCGAAGGTTGACCTTGCGAACCGTAAGCTTGTCCCTGAGGACCAAAGGGTTTTCCCTGTTGGGCTGAAGGTTGTCCCTAAAAGGGTTGTCTTTGTGAGCCTGAGGGTTGTCCCTATAACACAAGTCCTTGATGAGTAATGGTCTGATAAGGATTTGCTGGAGGCAAATAGACAGCCTAATTGGAATTGACAGGAAGCAAATAGACATGGTTACCGATGGCATCATAGTGATGGGGAGGATTGACAGGAGCTTGGGGCTGCTGAGAACTCTGAGAGTTTTGTTGCTGAACACCCAACAAATACTCTTCAAAAGTAAGACCGCCAGGAATCATAGGGATAGTCGAAGTCATACTAGAAACATACGTAGCCTCATGAGAAAGAGCATCCGGAGAAGGAGCATATCGTCGGTGAATGTCCAACATGTTCTCATCAAAAGTGTAAGTAGAAACCATAGGGGTAGTTGTAGCCGCACCAACAAGTGCAGTCTCCGGAGCACGAGCTTGTGATTTGCTCAGAACCTGATTGACATGCCATGTGGGATTAAGAAAGATAGACCCGCGAGTGTGAAAAGATCCTGACGATTGATTCATAACAATCAGCATAGACGAAGCCACACAGACGATAGGTTGGACCGAGACAGACGTAATAGTGACCGACAAACTCAGTGTCGAAGGTGACAATCCCAACGAAGGGAGGACAAAACTCCTTGGGGGAGTTGATGTACTAGATTGTGCTATGGACGCAACACCAGACATAATCTAACTCAAAGTCCGATAACTGGGTGGAAGTGACACCGATTGCGGAGAAGATTGAACAGAAACATGCGGGAGATCTTCCGGGAAAAGTTGATATTCCTCTGTAGAAATATGCATTTCTTCACTACCAATAGGACTCGAATAATCCATATCTGACGAAGCCGTAAGATCGTCAAAAAGATGACAAGGACTAGGAGGTATAGCAGCATCTATAAATTGTGATCAAGAAGTAAGAGAAGGAAATTATTCCTCGTCCACAAAACCAGACCAAGCACCTAGAGGAGGCCAATTGAACTCAACTGAATCTTCAGTGGGAGATTGGGTACCGAGAGGTAAAATAGTCGGGAGAATAGGCTGCGAAAACTCAGCAGACCTAGTGGACTGAGGGGTTTCATAAGAAACATCAGGAAAGGAACTATCACTAGGAGGCAATGAAGAAGACGACGAAATTGGTGGTTCTGCCACTGTGACCGTATTTCAAAACAGAAAGGAAAAAGAGATAATCAAATGAAGGCTTCAAGATCAAAGTCTAAGGAAAAACAAAAAAAAGCCAAGTAACAAACTTTTAATGGGCATGTGATCGTGGGTAATTAATTTTACGACATTGAAACCAGACTTTGTTGTTTCATGTTTTAAGAGTCAAGAAACAGACAAAAGATGACTCTAGTCACTTTCAATTTTAAACGAGCATGAAAGGACAAGTGCTCGATGATCTCTTCTCTTTTTAAGGAGTCACGAAAAGATTGAAATGACTACTTAGGTAATCTAAGAAAGAGGGTGTACCAAGTTTCCATGAACTTCCATATACACCTTGGTGATCAAATGAAAGAGAAATGACCAAGGACTTAACGACGTGCAGGTAGTCTCCCTGAATGCTGTGTTCGGTGTATCACGGTTACAGGGTAGCAGACTCGGCTCCTATGGATAAAGGATTTGAACCTAATGGGGTCTCCGTTTATATATTCGACAGTACGGGGAGCACAAGTCCGTACTAGCGCTGTATAAAGCCAAAAGGCAAACGACAACTACTAGGTTTTAAGACGTTGCAACACGTCTCTAGCCTAGACCACTAAAATATTCGCGTTAGGTTCCAATGTTTCCTAGGTTAATCGAATTGATTTTATAGTTGATCTTGAATTAGTGTTTCAATTTCAAGGCCTTACCAAATTTTGATCTCAAATTTCCTAAATGCAAACTATATGCAAATGAACACCATTTTCCTTTCAATGAACGCTAATTAAGAGAAGGATAGAGATCTTTCCAACAATAGCAATCAATGAAATCACACAAAGAAATCCGCTAATGCATCTAATACAATCAAGCGAAAAAACGAAAAACTCTTTCCTAGTTATCAGACACTAGTTATGCAAAATAAATTCTCCGTTTTCATGCAAACGAAAGAACACAATTTTTTTTGTTTTTTCAAAGAAATGACACATACAATGCACTAATTACACGAAAAAACAAAACAAATACTAGTTCGAGGATTGCGAATGTAAAGAGCTAAACCGAATGATTCTATGAAGAAACACAAACACAAAAATGCACTCAAACCAATGATGCACTCTTCCAAACAAAGAGAAAGTTTTCGAAACGATCCAAATGAGCAATGTAAGCTATGCTCGAAATGGTGGGAAGAAGAATCAAACGAAAATTGAAATGATCATTCAACCAAAACAAATGTTCAAAGGATCAAGAAAGACTTCAACGCCATTGATCAAAGGATAAGACTAACAAGAATCAAACAACTTGACCTTCAATCAGAAGGCTTAGTGAGCTAAGACACTCAGAAACCCTAAGGCCATAAACTGCACTGATAAGAAAATGGACGAACAACTTAGAAAAGCAAGCTTACGACAGTCAAAACAATCCCAAGAAAGAAATTGCAAATCAAAAAACCACCCAGAGCCAAGCAGAACTGACCAAAAACTCAAAAGAGAGGTTAAACCAAACCCTACAGGATTTGGCGCGACTGTAAGGCGGTAATCCGTGCCAAACAGGGGTTGGCGCTACTGCAACACAAGCAACATGCGCCAATCAGCGTGACTGTTCAATCAAAAAGCACGCCAAGCCAGATATATATGGGAGAATGGAAAAACTAATGAACAAAGGTCAATATCGACACTCTGGAGCTGAACAAGAAGACTCTAAATAATCAAACAAGCCAGAAAAGACAGACAATCAGGCAAATGAACGAAGTTGACTTGACAAGGGCAAAAAGACAAACTCACACTGATCCCCAATGAAGTCGCCAATTTGTTATGAAGGTAAATCCTCTCTGCGGACATAGATGATCCCTCTAGCCCTAGAGTGGGTCTAGTAACAAAGAGACAAGCTAGAGTGTAGGTTCCTAATTAATGAATGAAACAGACGAGGTAGATCAACCTACCTAGAGTCCAACGCCGTTGTCGTGGCTATTGTAGTGGTGGCCTCTCGATTCCTGTATTGGCGGGTCACGATCCTTCCACAGTGACGCTTGGATACCTGCACTAAGATCAACAAACAAGAGCAGCATACGAAACAACAATCTCATCCATAACTACTAACGAGTCAAGGAGGGTTAAGCATATTGCATCAAATAAAATACATCAACGCAAAATGGGAACCAGACAATAGTCATGCATATGTATTGATAGAAGAAAGAGTTACAACCAAGCCTTGACGTCGCAGCCTCCTTCATCAGGGTTCAGTTGAAGTGTGCCTCAATGAATGTTAGGGAATTCGGACGGGATGAAGACACAAGCCTAAGCTCTCTCAATAGGGGTATCTTCCGTTCTATCTTTTTCTAGCAAACTGAATAGAAATCTCTTCAGCGTTTCTGCAACAATACGTTCAGTTAAGCCAGCACATCAATGGAAGATGGCTATATTTATAGAGGGAGAGGAGGAGGTTGGGATCCCTACTATGGTGGAAGGGAGGCCTTATCTCTTGGGAGGTTTCCCCAAAAGGTGGAAACAAGAGGCCAAAGGAGGAAGGCCGTGGTTATTCAGTCGAACCACTCCCTATGACTGGCCCACAAAGTTGTTATGATGGAAAATTCACCTCTATTTTTAAAAAAACTTTCCATAAACAGATTGGCGTGGGCAGCTAACTGAGACAGAGTGTCAGCTGGCGCGGGGGCCAGTGTTAATCTTCCTCATTGGCACGAGGGCACAACAGGCTACCAGCGCCAAGGCAAAAATATATGTTTCTAATGGTCTGTTTAGGAAATTTTCAACGGAAGGAATGTTGTACTCATGGAAAGGGATTCAATGATGGTATTTGCAAGGCATGACACTTTATTTTTGGTCACATAAATGAGCCTCCAATGCTCGGGATGGGAATTGTAGGGACAGTGACAAAACGTTGTGTAACAACTGCCTAGTCGGCATACTAACATCAACATGACGTCAGTATGACATCATAATACAAAATGTCATGTGGCAATCGTACATTGTCCATTCAACCTTGTAAATTGACTTTTTAGTTGTTTGTCAAAAACTTCAAAAAACGATAAATTCCTCATCTGATGTCAGATTGAGGTGATTCAAGCGTCATTGGAATCAAAATGATGGGATATACAATTTGGGCGCTGGTTTCGGGAGATTTTGAGCACTTTCATTTTTTAGCATATTTTGATTCCCTAGATCAATGAAGGCAAGTGGAGCCATCCTCGTGGCCTAACAAAATCATTTCACGTTTACAATGAAAACCACGTTACAAGTTTCTTTATTTTCCACCTCAAGTAATGTAAATCTAGTTGTATAGATAACCTTAAATCATAATCCAACGATATATTATATAACATGTAAAAATTAAACAGAAAGTGCGATATACATGTTTCATTTTCCATGGGTAGGGTGTTTATAAAGTGTTATCAATGTCCTTTATGTGGTCATGGGTCTTGAATTGAATAATGAAAGTGTATAAGCTCGAGGTTGTGGATATACTAACATGCAAATACTTGCTAGTCTAGTAAGATAGAAGCAATTCCTTTAAAAATAGAACCTTAGGATAAGATTTAAAGGAGAAGGGGTAAAAACCCAATAATGTTTCATTATGACTATATATATAAACTTATCATTGTAGAACAACCTTGAAAATGTATACATGTTAGAATAGTATTTATATCAACTCTAATAATATAGATAAAGAAAATCTAAGCCTATTTAGTTACGCTTACAGTTATAATGAAGATATGGATTATGGTTGAGTAGAAGATTATATACTAATCGTGAGAGAAACATTATTTTAGCATGTCACTAGTCCAAACAATGATTGAAAATCATAATAGGAAAATATACAGTTAAATATAAGTGTAAGTGAAATATAATGAGGAAACCTTGTGTTAAAACTTAAAGGATTATTTTGTATCCAAGTAATTTAAAAGAATTAGTGGGAAATGATTAGAACTATGTCAAAGTATTAAAATAGAAACAAGGGGGATATTGTATGAGAATTATATCTAAAGTAATTGTTTTTATATAAAAAATTAAGGTGTCTTTAGATAGGTTTGTTACATTCCATAATCTATTCACTGAAACCTTTTCGACAATTTAATAATCGTCTTAATCATATATTGTATGAGAAAGTTATGCTTCCCGAAAGTTTACCTATGGTGATTAAGCACTATAATTCGAGAGGGTGCCATGTTAGGCCCTATTACTTGGGGAAAAAGGATTAGATACGTGGGGACTCTGAAGAATATTTTTTGAAGGGTCAAGTTATAACTCATGTTAAGAGTTAAATGTGTCAAATCTAGCCCCTATTTGGCTATTGAGCTGTGTTATAACTAAGCAATAGGAGGAAAAGGGGTTCCATTCTATTTGCTTATGTTTTGTTCCATAGTAGAGTTGAGTAACTAAGTGTGGACAGAGAGAGAGAGCATAATGGAGGGGTTTGTTCAGTAGTAGCCCACAAACCATAGGTCTCAGGCAACTCCAAATCGAGATCTTTCTCCTTTGTACTTGTGTCATTTCCAATCAAGACAAAAGGGAGTAGAGTAACCTCACCTTCCAGTTGGGTTTTCTCCCATAAGGGTTTCCCATAGCGTATCTTGGTGTTCATTGTAGCTGGTAAGTGATTGTATTTACTCGTTTCCTCTTTTCCACATATTATATATTGCATGCCCTTTTAATGTATATATGCATGGCCCTTTGTGAAGTGAATGGTGGTCATTTTTCTCAAGTCTCACACACCCTCCATCCCCTTGGGTTTGTACTTTAATTAACCACCCAATATTAGTGGATTAGGTTCTAGTTTGAGGAGAGGAAATGGCCATTGACTTATGAGAGAGATTGATTCCCATTTAATGTGACCCATTGCCACCACAAATCATCCTAGAAGAGGGAAGAAGTCCCATTTCAAACTTCACAAAAATAATATGCTTGAACAAATGTTTTGTTCCTCCATGCATTATTTTAAATCAATGAGACTGATCTAAAACTATTCATTAAAATGAGGTCTTGTTCTTCTACTTCCACCACATATATTTATTTCCAAATTTGACTCCATAATTCTTTCTTGCTATTCAACCAATGCCCATAGTTTCCTTACTATAACATTGTTAAGAGCTTGGAGATCCATGACTCCCAAGCCTCCTATACTTTTGGTCATCCAAACTTTGTCCCATGCCACAAAGGCCAATTTCCTCTTTTTGTTTGGCCCTCCCCACAAGAACTAGTGTTGGAGACTTTTGATGGCTTTGAGAATATTGGTAGGAGAAACCAATAACGAGAAGAGGAAAAATGATATGGAATACATAATATATTTTACTAGGGTAACCTTCCTTAGAAGATACGACGGATTGAAAGGTCCAAGAGTTGAGCTTAAGGTCAAGTTTGGATAGAAGATCTTCCCAAGAGAATTTTCTTGGTGCATTTAGAATGAGGGGAGCTCCATGGTATTTTGAAGGAAGTGACCTTGTTGGAAACCAATGATTCTAATAATGTTATTTTGAGTATTTAGAGGGGTTGAAGAAAAACATGAGAGACTTCCCATGATTTATAACCATGCACGAGGTGACGAAAAATGTGTGAAGGATGGACTTCATATAGGAAGATTTCAAGGTAGGGGGTGCCCCATCATGAGAGTGCCATCCACAAATTATAGATATGAGAGAGGCTTCATTTGATTATGAACGCACAATCCTATAAGAGTGCCATTGGAAATTGCTCGATGTAGACTTTGGCATAAGCCTTTTTCCATCAAGATAAATAAGAATGGAGATAATGGATCTCCTTGTTTGATGCCATATTAAGGTTTAAAAGGGGTGGAGGGAGATCCATGGATTAAGAAAACAACCAAATGTTTGACCCATTAGATCCAAGATTGGTAGAACCCCAAGGTAGAACTTATCTAAACAATAAAATCCTAGTTAAGACAATCAAAATCTTTAGGCATATCAAGCTTAATTAACATATCTGGTTTTGTTTTCATTTTCAAGGATGCATGGTTCGATCATGCTATAATGATTCCATCCATAATCCAATGCCCCTTAATGTATCCACCTTGTTCATCTGAGGTAATGCGATTCATGGTAGGATTTAGTATATATTAGCATTATCTTAGAAATGATTTTATAGATCACTTGTACAATGAATTAGGCTTGAATTTGTCCAGGGAGAGGGATCTTTCTTTATTTGGAATAAGGGCGAGGAAGGTTGAGTTAAGGGCTTGAAGAATTCATTATGTTGGTTTGAAGTTCTCCGCTACCTTTCAAACTTTTGTTCCTAAGACCAACTAACATTTTTGAAAGAAATGTGTTGTGAATCCGTTGATTCTAGATATTTCCTTAAAGTCATCTCCATAACTATTATTTATATTTTGTCTTTAATGATTCCTCTCACCAAACTAACATTATGATCCATAGTTACTAACTTGGGTATGTGTTTCAAAACCGACTCTATGGTTTCATATTCTTCTATAACATGTTTTTTTAGGAGATTATGGCAGTATGCTTTGAGTTCTTCGTCTACTTCCCTATAAATCTCCACTTTATTCCCCTCAACAGATTATAAGGAGGAATTTCCATTTATGTTTCTTCTATTGATACTAGATTTGTGACATAACCAAGAGTTTTCATCACCCTCTCTGAGACATTCAATTCTCGATTTTTTTTCCCAAAATATATCTTCTTGTTTCTTTCTAAGTTATATTTCCTCCTTGAGGGTTTCTTCCTTCTATATCAAGTCTTCAATCCTTCCTTCCTTAATGATGGAGAGTTGAACGTCCTCCATATGTTTTTCCAAATATTTTGGGCCTGAAAGATATCCCCTAAATTTTTTTTATTTCATGTTTTGAATTCGATCTTCAAATTATTTGATCTCTATTAAAATCAATACATTAAAGTTACTTTTGTTGGGTCATGCCACTACCACGAGTTCTTTATGTTGATTTAAAATTAGGATGACCCAACTAGAAATTTTCAAATTTGAAGGGCTTGGGTTTGTTAGGCCCCATATCATCACATGCGATGCAAACTAACTATTGATTAGAACTTGCACTCGAGATAATATTTGTTGTCATAATTGCTCCCACATTTATTAGATATCTTGAGATGAGAAAATGATCTAATCTCATTACTATTTGATTTTCTCCTCCTCATTTATCATTCTAGGTATGGCAATGGTTGTTGGTCACCACATATATTAGTCCCAACTCTGGAATTGTATCTTTGAATTTAGTATTGTCCTCTTCCAGATGCCATATGCCCCCTCTTTTCTCTGTAAAAGAAGTGATCATATTGAAATCCCTTCTGATGATCCACGAGGTTTTTATTTTTATTTTTTCAGTGTTAGACCCATATTTTGGAGAGTGTTTAGGAATGCCAATTTCTTTGCTAAGGAATTGGGACCTTATATAATAATGATGGAATTAATCCTATTTCCTTAGAACGTGTTGTGATGGTGCTTCTTATTTCAATGAAATTATCCATATTACTAGGGCAATGTTCCATAGAATGACCAAGGTTTTGAAGAAACTTTTGATACTTGTTGCTATTAAGTCACAACCTTTCTAGCAATGCATTACCACTTCTTTCTTGGTTTCTTTAGTACACATTGTTTCATAAATCATAAATATGGTGGGTTTGTTTATGAGGATATTGTTCATAAGAAGCCTAGTTTGTCTTTATCGCCAATCCTCTCTTGTTCCATGATATAATCTCCAGGATTAAACTTTGGGTGGTGTTAGGAGTTATTTATCCTTAAGCAATACAATCCACCATAAATCTAGTAGTTGGGTTTCCTCTTCCTATATCTTTTGCTTTTGGGGTTTCCTTCTTCTTTGTTCTTCTACTAATGTTTTATTCAAAGGTTTAATGGATTAATTTTGATACGTAAGCTTGATTGTTGTCTTTGACTTTGTGTGGAAGGGCTTGCCTTCTTCTTCCTTTCCACTATCTCCTTTTAAAGTAGTTACACATCTTCTTATGGGATATTTGTAAGGTGTTTTTCACCATATATTCAATGGGCATTATCCATATCTTTTATTTGGTTAAGTTCTTCCTCTTTGAATTGGTTTTATCGCCTCATTTTAAATCCATTTCTAAATCCTTAAATCCATTTTTAAATCCTTAAGAGATGTAAATTCATTTACTTGATGGTTAGATTTTATTTACTTTTACATAGATCAATGAATCTTGTTTAGTATCTTCTTACTTTGTCTTAGGGAAAGGCTATACCCCTTTAGTGGCCTCCCTTATACACAACTCTTGGTTATAGTGATATAAAGCTAATATTGAAAACTATTGTGCATTTCTTTTCCTTTCCTCATTTGATTTATTAAAATCTTCTCTGGTTTTTGTTGCATTTCTTTTCATTTCCTCATTTTCTTACACCTCCGTTTCCTTTGATTTATTAAAATCTTTTGGATTCTCTTGAGAGCACATCCCCAAGTGACCGAATGTTCTTACAACTAAGACCTCAAAGTCTGCCATATCCAAGACGTCAAAGTCTGCCATTACTCTCAGCGCTTCCTTCAATTCCTTTTCCATGTTTGGATTGCTTTGTCTTTTTAATATACACCTTACATACATGGTCGATTCTATCAATAATTATTTTCGAATAGAAAGGTAATGAACATTATCCCTCCCACAGGTTAAAGCTATCCATTCCTCAAAGTCACCCACAATTTCAGGATTTAGATATTCTGCTCGGTAGTGAGCCAGCCAAGCTTAGAGTTCGGTTCGTTGTTTGTGCAAACTGTCCAAACTGCTGGAATCGGTGTAAGCATTCCAGAACCAAGGACGAATGATGGCTGACAAGATCTCACTTCCCGTTCAGTTACCAAGTCCATCACCTCCATTCAAACCGATCTTCCAATATCCTCCTCTTCAAAGCCAAACCCAAAATGAATCCTCCTCTGTAATTCCTCTTCTTCAACACCTTTTAACTAATCCTCCTCAACGTAAGCACAGCTCACTCGGACCAAATTTCGAACCCCAATTCAATGAAACCAAACAGAAAACCAACAAGTCTCTCGTTCTTGACTTCCCTTCCAGACCTCCTCCAATCGTCAAAAATGCTCCAAATGAGATCGTGGATAGCGGTTCTCAATTGGGTTCCAATACCCACAAAAGAATTCCTTCGGATACGAGTTTAAGGACTTCCAGGAAACGAAGACTGGGAAAATACGACGGCGAGAAGAACCGAAAGCCTTGGAAGAACGAGCTCTCAGAATCTGGTGAGTTGATTTTTATGTCCATTGTAGAGCGAGATGGGAATCTGGGGGAAATTTTGGATTTAGGTCAGGATAAGTTAGCAGAGAGAGACTTGTTAAGCATCATAAAAGGACTGGGATGGCTCAAACAGTGGCAAAAGGCTTTGGACGTCTTTGACTGGATGAGGAAACATGAGCATCACAAGCCAACTGGACCAGCAATTACATCTATGATTAGGATTTTGGGTTGCGGGGCTCAGCTCCCAACAGCTGTTGATCTGTTTAACAATCTTCAGCAAGAAGGGTATACCCTGGATGTTTATTCTTACACTTGCTTGATGACTGTTTGTGCACGCAATGGCAAATACAAAGATGCAACACTTCTGTTCAAAAAAATGAAGGAAGAAGGATGCAAACCCACCATTATTACATACAATCTAATGCTTAATGTGCATGCGAAGATGGGCCATTCTTGGAACAAGGTTGTAGCTCTTTTTGAAGAGATAAAGTCTGAAGGCATTAGGCCCGATGAATATACCTACAACACTCTCATTAGTGCCTGCACTAGAGACTCTCGGTATGAAGAGGCAATGAAGTTCTTTAATGAGATGAAGGCAGCTGGATGCACACCTAGTAGGGTGACCTACAACTCACTTCTGAATGTGTTTGGGAAATCTCGGCGACATGAGGATGCTTTGAACATCTTGCAAGAAATGGAGAAGAATGGGTGTCTTCCCAACATTGTCACTTATAATGAACTGATCTCTGCATACAGTAGAGCTGGCCTTTGCAACGAGGCAATTGCTTTGAAGGATACCATGTTGAGCAAAGGAATTCACCCCGATATTTATACTTATACGAGTTTGTTTTCTGGTTTTGACAAAGTGGGGCAAGATGGTCAGGCTAAGAGGATTTTTATGGAGATGAGAAGTGCAGGCTGCAAACCGAATCTTTGCATGTTCAATGCTCTCATGAGTATGTATGGGAAAAAGGGGAAGTTTGAGGAGATGATGGAAATATTTTATGAGCTTAGATCGAATGGGTGTACTCCTGATATTGTCACATGGAATACCCTATTATCAGTATTTGGACAGAATGGAATGCATGAAGAGGTTACTCAAGTCTTCAAGGAAATGAAGGTTGCAGGATTTGTGCCAGAGCGAGATACATTTAATACCCTCATTAGTGCTTATAGTAGGTGTGGGTCGGTGGAGCATGCTATGACGATTTACAGTTCAATGTTGAAGGCTGGTATTGGACCTGATCTTTCTACCTACAATGCAGTGTTGGCTGCACTGGCTAGGGAGGGGCTTTGGAAACAAGCAGAGAAAGTCCTCTCAGAGATGAAGAGCGGGCACTGTAAACCAAATGACATAGCCTACGCTTCATTGTTGCATGCATATGCAAATGGAAAAGAGATAGAGCGATTGAAGCCTCTTGCAGATGACATATATGCGGGTATGGTCCATCCTAGTAGAATCCTCCTTAAGACACTTGTGCTAGTCTACAGCAAATGTAACTGGCTCAGAGAAACAGAACATGCCTTTTCAGAGCTCGAAAGAAGAGGTTACATACCAGATTTGAATACCTTCAATGCCATG
Organism: Pinus albicaulis; assembly: GCA_034641835.2. NCBI lineage: Eukaryota > Viridiplantae > Streptophyta > Pinopsida > Pinales > Pinaceae > Pinus > Pinus albicaulis. Next base: position 374,095,224 of record CM076582.1, read on the forward strand.
ATTGCCATTTATGGAAGGCTACACCGGTTTGAAAAAGTGTACAAGATATTAGGATCCATCAAGGAAAAGGGCTTGAATCCAGATTTAGTAACATGCAATAGCTTGATGAACATGTATGGAAGAGATGGTCAATATAGAAAATCTGAAGAAATTCTTAGAGAAATGCAAGCAACTGGAGTGAAGCCAAATGTTATCTCTTACAACACAGTAATTAATGCTTACAGTAAACATGGTATTATGCAGGATGCTTCCAGGATTTTTTCTGAAATGAAAAAGTCAGGCCTCACTCCTGACATTGTCACCTACAATACATTTGTTGCAAGCTATTCAAAGCTAGCAATGTTTGAAGAAGCTATGAATGTTGTTGAGTTCATGAAAAAACAAAAATGCAAGCCTAATGAGGACACTTATAATGCCATTGCAGATGGCTTTTGTAAAGTAGGGAGATTTAGGGAAGCAACTGTATTTGCTTATAATATCAGGAAAAATGATCAATTCTTTCACCGAAAAGAAGAAGCTAGACTTGTTAAACGGATACATGATTATCAAGTTTGAGGTGTGTGAATATCCTGCCATTTTTCTTTGCAGCTTCAAATCTATCACAAGCTTTGGTTGCCAACTACATAATGTTTATAGTGTTACATAAGTACTAATCCTTTCTCACTTCCTCATGATCAATTGCCATTTTATTAGTTACTGATCGTGTTTACTTAGCTGGCAACAGGCTCTGCACCTATTGTGCTAGGTGGTGGAGATGATGTTGCATAATCAATTTAGAGGATACACCTATAAGTAGATCTTGTGGGCCAAAAAAAATCTATTCATTAGCAGTTCATGAAGTAACCAGAAATATTACTGAGAAGAGTCGAAGTGATGTGATCAGTATGAATGCTTTACATTAGTAATTCTTGAATCTAAGGCATTTACTGCTCTTGATATGCTTTTCTTGTCATGCTTTATTGGATTCATATATCTCTTTGTAATATGTGAGCAGTCTTTGAGGTGAAATGGCCCTTAGATATTTCGTTGGTGATGTTTAAACTTTAAATGCTATAATATTTTGATACCTGTTATAGGAAGAAAAACCTGATTGCTTTTAATGCCTTGTAATATTTTATATTTTATTGGTAGAATTCAGATGAGCCATTGCAACATAATATATTTTTTGTAAGCCTTACACATATAGAGTGAGACATCCTCAGGGCTCAAACCTAACTCCACTTGCATGTGCATTACACCGTCATCTTGTGGCTTAGGATGTTTTTTTGTGTTTATAAAAGTGCCGCTATAAATGCCAAATCACATATATGGCTCAAACATAATTTTACACTTATAGGCACCCACACCTACATCATGTGGCTTAGGATGTTTTTTGTGTTTATAAAAGTGAGCTTATATGGTTAAGGTGACTCTTTGTTTCATGGATATCTTTATAGTTTGACTTGCATATAAAAACCATGTATGTTATATACAGGAAATTCTAATTATTGTCAGTTTAGGTTTAACGATAAGACCAATGGGAAATTTGAGGAATTGAAGTCACCTACACTTCTTTGTACGGACAGCAAAGACTCAATCCTCTGTTTCTTGCTTTGCAGGTTTTGCTGTTGAGAATGTCTTCAGTAGATAGCACAATATCTTTCCACCCTTGGTCTAGTTCATTCCAATCACTGTGCTTATTATAGAGTTCAAGATCAGATTATCCATTTGGATTCAAGAGAATAGGACCTCTCAAAGCTTTGATACCTTCAAGATCTACTAGCAGTTTGCTATTCCACTCTTTTAATCCTATCAACTGAAATTCTAGACAACAATTGCATCAGAGCTTCCAAAAGATGAAAGGTGATAACGAATTTGCAGTGTGTTAACTTATTCCTACAATTCTTGTAAGATTCATATAAATGAAATATTGCAAGAGGCCGATATCAGATTTAGTCTGTTATTATATGATGCTAATCCTAAGATATTGAGACTTCAGATATGACAGTGACTGATTTATGCTAGTGGCTTAGATCTGAACGAAAGAAGACTCAGTAAATACTTCCCTTGGATTGTCAATTTTATTCTTACAACACGAGTTAACGTGATCTACAAGTTCACAGTAATGGAAAATTGCATCCAGACATTCTGTAATAGAAATCAATTGCTTTCTGATATCAACTGCTCTCCTTTTGAGTATTGCTCTCCTGTGTCCAGTACAAACTTGAAGCTATTAAATTTTGAGAACTTGAGTCAATTGGTTTCTCCATCCCAAAGAAGCAAATAACAGCCATCCAAAGCTCTAAAAGTCAATGCATTCCTTCAAAATAAACATGCAAACCATGGTTTGCCAAGCTCTACAGGGTACTCAAAGGAGACAGGGTACATGTGCCCATATCCCATAACATTGGGACCTGTGTACTTCTAGTTTTGAAAGCAGCATGCCTCAAATAATCAACATCATGAGCACTGGGTTAGCAGCATGTTTGTAATGAAGTGCTGGAAGGTAATCTTTTCACTATCCTTTTAATAATGGAATTGAGACATTGGAAAGTGGAGTATATGAAAATTCATTACCATTTTCTGGCTCCTCCAGTTGACTCCATTCTTGAATTGCAAGACATTTGGCTCTCAGCTGGCTTACCAACATGCACTGCTTGGCACAGGGGATGGTTTAAGCACTAAATTCTTGGAGAAAGTGGTCAAAAATCACACTAAGCTACAAAGAAGCAGCAAAACTGAAAGACCACAATGATGATATTTAAAATCATGGCCCCACATAGCAGTTTCTTAAAGCATCACTGGATATCCATTTTCTCTTCAAGCCATTCGATGCAATGCTTTTCGGGACAACATTTGAAGAGGAAATATTTTTCATCAAGAAATCCTTTGGGACATGGCAGGTCAGTTTACTTTTCTTCCTGCCGGGGCACCTACTATATTTATGCATTTACGTGATCTTACTACATGATAATCATTTTAATAGTGTATCTTCCCTTTGGTAGGTAATGTGCCTATCTGTTATTCAATATTTTGTATCATATTAGGTGTATTTATTGTGGCCCTTTTTTAAGTTATTGTAGAATGGTAAGCGATAACCTCACCTGAGTGCTGCTCAGTCAAGACCTTTTAGGGCCTAACAATACGTTTCAAAATTATAGATTCCCTCAGCATGGGAATTGCACGAGAAAATGATAAACAGTAGTAATAGTATACAAGCATGATTGTTGGAAGAGGTTAAATTTAGAATTTTTTACACTGTTATTTGCCACTTCCGTAAACCATGTTTTTTTGGAAAAGTTCATTCAAATCTTAAATTTAATATACTTCTGTGCTTTCACAGGCTATTTTCTGACAGCTTAGGGCAAGTCGTTTGTTATCAAAAGTGTAGTGTACCTAGAGCTGTAATATGGGGTATCTAGGGAAGTACTCTTGGGGAATAATAATAGATGTTTAGGTATTATGATGTTATGGAAACTATCATCAGTAAATAAGGCCTACGTATTAGTGTGAACACAAATAATGTATGATGGCTTACTAGAAGGTTCCTTCTCTAGAATGTTCTTAGGAGATAGAGAGTTTTATAAGTATAAGTATAAGCAATGTAATGACCATGGTGGAAGAATATTATAATTAGAGCCTATATCTTTAGGAGGTTTGCCCTTGAAGAGGCAAGTGAATAGGAGTGGATTCCTTCCATAAAAGGATCAATTGTAAGCTGTTACCCTACCTTAAGTGTTTGATATCAATAAAAAATAAGTTGCAGATGTGAATTCTTCATGGAAAATCACCTGACTTATAAAAAATATCATCTCAATTGGAATTCGGGAGGTCAAAATATCGTTAATTTAAATTCAGCGATTTCCAGGGTTTTTTGTGATGGCTTTATGGACTGCAGAGCTCTTATCTTTTGACAGGGGCGTCTGATTGCCGTCAAACCAACACCATTGGATAGAGTATTTTTAGCCATTTGATTTGATATATTTGATGTTGTACTTTCAATATATATTTAGTTTCACCCTCTAACCCTCATGGATGTGGATATGATGAGGTTGTTAAAAAACTTTATTTGGGATTGGTCTTAGGCAATCAAAGAGAGACAAGAAAATATAGCTAAATGTCAAGAGACTTGTCTTCTTCTGCCCACATACATTAACATCAGGGAAGAATATGATCAAGAATGATATGCTTGGTATGATGTCGAAGATGGTATTTGGATATTTGTCATTTTTATTTTTGGTATGAAAACTACTTTCATCTTCTATTTGATGACCCTAATTCACCTTATGTAGAGAACATGATGGAGGGACATTAGTGGTTGGTTATGGCTACAATTTTTCAGCTTGCCTATTCCCTAGTTGTAGTGTGTTATTTGGACGATTTCTAAGATATGGATGGATCTATATATTTGGATCCACATGACTAGGGTAGGCATTTGGAACATTATTTTCAGCTAGCTATTGCGATCAGGTATCGTCCAAGGGAAGTCAACATCAAAACTTGGATATGAGATCCATTTTTAAGGTGGAGCTTCGACTACTTCAACATGGTGGCTTGCACTTGTATGTGGAACTTTGATGCTTTGACTTACTTCAACATTGTGGTCAACACTTATCCATGGGACCCTGGTATATGGGGATTGTACTTTTTCACAACAAGTGTTGAGGACAATACTTTCCTAAGGTGGGTGGAATGTAGTGTACCTAGAGGATTAATATGGGTTACTCAGGGAGGTACCCAAGTGAAATAATAGTGGATGTTTAGTTATCGTTATATAATGAAAGCCATCATCAATAAATAAGGCCCATGTAGTAGTGTGAATACAAATAAGATAAGAAGGCTTATTAGAAGGTTCCTTCTCTAGAATGTTCTTAGAATATATGGAGTATTATAATTATAAGCAATGTGATGGGCATGGTGGAAGAATGTTGTGATTGGAGCCTAGCTCATTAGGAGGTTGCCCCCTTGAAGAGGCAAGTAAACAGGAGTGGATTCCTTCTGTAAAATGTTTAATTATAAGGTGTTACACTACCTCAAGGTTTTGATAACAATAAAGTGATGAGCATTGAACCTATTATGTGTGATTTATATTTAGATCTTGGGTACTTCACAAAGTTATGAATACCTCTCTTAAAACTGGCAAGCAAAAGAATTCTGGTACTTAACATGGCAATGCATAAGCTTTCAATCTTAACACACTTCTGGAGCTAGCATATTTTCAAGGGACAAATGGAAAAAAACAAATTTCCTAGACTTTGTTGTTCACAAGATTATAAGATCGGCCAACATATTCCACAAGCTGCAGATCAATCCCCCACAAAGGAAAATTCTACATCATATGGCATGGATGGTAAAGTTGACATTAATTATCTTATCTTATCTCATCGATGGTTCTGAGTTCTAGGGCCTAACTTACTTCAGATCAATTGGGCTATAACAGAGAGTCTAGATTCTTCTTCTTCTGTTTATAATCCAATGCAAACAGATAGTTCTGCAACCTATAGTCTGTATGCAGTTTGGAGCCCATCCCTTTTTCCTTGAGGCCATTTTTGGACTATTCTCTCTCCTTCATAGAGTTCAGATATCTCGGAACTCACCTTCTGGCAGGGATCAATATCCTTATCTTGCACTATGTTTGTATGAGGCCATTGCCTTGATAGGGCCTTCAAAATGTGTCTATTGTTGGTTTCCATAGGTTTCCTAATTACATCAGTCAGTAGCCATTTTCGTTGGATTGATGCCCCTCACCTAGGGCCTCACTAAACACTCTAGGGTGCGCCCCTCTAAACAAGACTTGAACTGAACTACCAGAGAGGACGTCAACATGCAATACAATTAGGTCACGAGGAGTGTAACTCTTGAGGGCCTTTTATTCTGAGCATTTTGTACAGCTAAGAGATGGCCTCATTCTCCATTTGACACATACACACAGACATTGGTTGCATGCTGCCAAAATCCCCTTTGGCCAACTTTAGGTTGGCTCTCACAAGGTCCAGGTTGAGACAGACCACCACATCCCATGGTTGAATCATATTTGTTGGCTATACCACGTAATGAGATAAAGATGGAGGAGCATCTTATCTTTTGTTGCCCATCTACTACAAGATCAGGGGGAGCTATCAGTGTTTTTTCCAGGATTCAAGGAATTCTGTTTTGACATTTTTTTATCATCTCGACTACAGATGCCTCGCTCTTTTCGTGCAAGAGATTTTCAGACTTAGATTGTAATCTCTTTGTGGCTTGATCCAACCAAATACCATCAAAAGGATCACTTCTTTCTTCTTGGTTGTCTTGTTAGCTCAAGGGAGCAAGTGGTGCATAGAGACTATTAATTTTCTAAGTGCCAGTTTTAGATTTAATGTCTTATGCAGTTATTTTACCCTCATAAATTATTTTACCTAGTAAATGTTTTTTTTTTTTGCAGTGCATAAATATGAAATGTACAAATAGAAAATTTTCTGGCACTTTAACTCAGCAAATAGCAGCAGAAAGCAGAAAATATTTCTTAAAATAACCCAGAATAATCAGACAAGACAACAACAGAAATTAACCTCCCAACTTCTCATAATTTAATTTCTCAGAGAAATCATGGGCTACCTAACAAGGGAAAACGACCCTCATAATTTGCAAGGAAATTACAGCAAAATCTGAGATACAATTTTCCTGCAAAATCAACAACCCACTCGTCCTCCTCAAGTCCCTGCGCATGCACAAAGAAATCCCTAGCTTTCTCACTGTGCAGGTCCTTGCTAATTTATTCAGCTACAAAACATTCTCCCGTTGTCTTTTTCCTTCTTCCTCAGCCCCTGTGAATCTCTCACAAAAAATCTGCGATATTACTTTTGCAAATTATTCAAAAAATTCCTTTCTGAATTTCTCTCGCACTTGTGTTGTATCTTCATCCTCACCCTTAGGCTGCTTTTATAATTCTCCATAGGCCAATTTCCTAATCTCCAGAGTGATTGAGGGCTAGGATTAAATCCTTACTTTCTTTGATCAATCATAGAGATTAGATCCAAGTCACTTAAATAATTAATTATTTATCCTTAGAAAAACATTAGCCCAAAGTCTACATTAATCATATAATTAACCAATGTACTTTTCCTAAGTTAAAACTTAGGAAGAAGACCATATTAGTTGCTCCTCTCGAACAACCACCTAAAGAGGACTTCACTTTGACATGCTATGACACCAAGCCTATGTGGAAGACCTTCTGATGCTACAAAATTCAGCAGAGACCTACACTACTTTGTCTTCTAGATTGTGAGACCTTGAGTTTCATCTTGACCCTTCCCCTTGAGGGGTTGTTTGAACTCCTTGAGACCTCTTTGGAGTTGTCATGTTAGACCTTAGGATAAACACCACTAGTTTGACAAATCAACTATGAGATCACATAGTTGGATTCCCTACATATAGTACTAGCTACTAGATTGGGTCGAGTGGCCATCTTTTCATCACAAATTTCTTTCCCATGACCTTGGATGCTAGCAGAGATGTGATTCCTCATTCTTTTTCCCTAGGACCATACAACTAGCGCCTCCCCCTTGGCCCTAGATATTCTTCTGATGTTGTCATCTACCAATGCATTGGCCTCTTCATAGTCATTGATGACTCTATTGAGCAACTTGCTTCTTAGCCACCTCACTCGATGCCAACCTACCACTAGTGGGCCTTGACCTCTTCCCTTTTGTACCGAGCATAGACTCATTTGGTTATATCATTCTTCACTTCCATTTTCATGTATTATGTACATCCTTTTTTAGCTGGCTTCTTAGATTTTTATCTTTATTAACATTGCTTTATGAGTTGCTTTCGCATTCCCACCATGTATTTACATTGGATGTACTTTTCAGTCCCATTGACCTACTTATTGTGGTCATTTGTTTGACATTAATAAAATTATATGATCTTATTGTATCTTCATTGTTATGTAATTTAGTTAGCAAATAGTAGAAGTTAAGGCATTATGCCCATTTATCCTTTTAACTCAATTTCAAAATCTAAGAATAAATTTATTTTGAACACAAGAAGTTTAGTCGTTTATGTATTGTTTGTAAAATAAAAAAGAGAAAGTTTCTCTATAATATTGTATTATATGAGGCCAATTGTGTTGTATTCAAAACACAATATGTTTGTCATAGATATTAATGATGAGCCTATCTTCATAACTAGCTCTTTGCTATTCCCAATAGGCATCACATTTTAGATCACTATTCTTCCTTTTGCTTACATCATCATGAACTTAAGTCTCCACCTGTAAAGTAGACTAAGACATCCACTTTTTCATCTTTGTCATTACATGACTTACACTCACACGTCACCTCAAACTTGTAACCTAGTGGTTGACTTAACCTCAAAAACTTTACATTACTTACTCTAACACTTCCCCTTAATATAAAACTTGTATTGATTTATCAATGGTATAGGTCTTCTTCTACTTGCTTGTGCGTGCTACATCTTAGGTCTTTTTGCATCATCTTTGTCTTTAGGCATTCTTCGTTGTTCATTTGCTTGCCATGCTTTGTGTGTGTTGCTCCATATGATCACTCCCCCTTAAATATCACCTATCATCTTGGGTTTTCTTTGGTTATTCCAAACTAGACAATATATCAAGAGTTTTCTTCAGTTCACCCTTAACCACTAGAACATCAAAAGTTTTCATTGGTGGACCCTTAACCATCCAATTTTGGGGTTGAATTGATTGAATTTCAACAATTACTATTCACAAGTGGTTTTTGGGTGACTATGAACCATGAATTAACATGTGTTTTTTGGTTTACCACTAACCATGGATTTTAACATGTGATTTTCATTTTACCATTAACTATTAATTTTTAAATGTAAGTTTTAGTTTACCACTAACCATTAACATGTATGACTATATGTGTATTCATTTTTCCATGTTTATCTTGCACACTTGCTCATTCTTAATAACATGCCCATAAATAGCAAACAAGGAAGCATATATCCACTTTTCCTTTTGGTTTCCTTCACATGGTCTTCATCTTCATCTACTCTTTTCAATGGTTGTCTTGGATTTACCATATTTCACTTGTCAATTGTTAGAGTAAGCTAATTATGACAAAAAACACACACTACCATATTGAGTTAGCTTAGCTCAATAAGGGTGTTAATTTCAACCAAGTTTAAGACTTGACAACAATTCCAAGGACGTACTCTTGACCTTGGTCAGTGATTTCAGATGAGTTTAAACTTGAATGTTTTTCCTTGTTGCATATGTTGGTTGTTTCCTCAAACTTGGAGTGTTGGGTAACATAGATCATGCACCCCAACCTCACCTTTTCAATTAGGAGATATAGCCATCATTAAACTCCCCTATAGTCCTAGACTTCAATGTGCCTTGAAATCGAGATATTAGGTCTACAAAATGGGCTTGTTTACAACATTCAATAGGTAAATGGACCATGATTTCTTATGAGTTTAAACTTGAATGCTTTTTCCTTGCTACTTTTTACAACAAAATCTTGCATTTCTCAAGAAAAAGTCATAAATCTCAAGTGCAAGACCCTGTGTACTTAAGAGGGCGCCCACTGTCAGCGCATTGACCCTCTTCTCACTTTTGGTTGGCTCTCCTTTGGCTCTTGAGGGGTTCTCCCTAAGATGGGATTGTCATGGTTTTGAAGGTAATTCTAGGACTTCAGTTCAATGGGTCCAATGACTTATTGAAAGGCTTAGGTCAACCAATATAAGCTTAAAAAGGTCCCCAAACACACAATTAGGAAATTAGAAGGTGGTTTTGAAGAGCGAACCCTAACAAAATGGTTTAAAGGATTTTAAAAGAAAAAAATATGATGGATGATAGAAGATTAGTGCCTTCGCTTGTCAATATATTTTTGGGGCATATGGAGCTAAGGATCAACACACTTGAGAAGGAAATGGAGCGAATGTGGGTTCAATGACTAAGGGAGACTCACTTTTGTCCCTTAGAAGTTTGACCTAGGTGTCCTACAATCTTCAAGGATAAATAATGGAGGGAGTTTCGCTTAGGTCACCTCAAAAGAATTGGATGAAAATCTTATTCAAGGAAGATAATGAGATAAAAATAGCAGTAATTACTTTGGTGGATACTTAAAGACCATTATCCATTAGCTTAAACAAGATAAATAAATATAACTTACTCAATTTAGTATGCATCCATCAAAATTCACCAATAATCATCTGAAAATAGAGAATCATCCACATCAACATGTCCTCTCAAATAAGTCACTCAATGTAAAAATTTCTCACCAAACTCTAGGTGAATAATTTCCTCATGGTCTCAAGTAAATTTACTTGTTGAAACTTAATTTTAAAGTAAAAAAATTTCAAACCATAGAATTATCACACAATTGCTGGAAAAACAAGTCAGCAAATGTAAAACATATTTCCATATACACAACTAATTATTTCATTAAAAATTCTCCCAAACTTACAAGGGCTTCCCACACTAGGAAAACATGCCCACTGAGAAAGAAAACTCATAGCAAAAATTGTTCTTCATATGGCCTTGTGAAACTAACTTGTATGACCTCTTGTTCATTTGAATTGTATGACATCCTCCCAAAAATCATATGGTCGAGTTGGCTACTAGATCATACGACAGAGTTTGTTGGGTTGAACTTCTGTTGCTATCGCTGCTTAGCCCAATTTGTATGTCACTCATCACTGTTGGATCATATGGCCTTAAAAAATTGCTAAAGTTGATATCTTTACTACAAACTTGTTTCCCTTCTCTCTTGGCTTGTACAAACATTAGGGGAATTTTGAGGTCTAAAATAGGCCTCCGAAGGAAATTATAAAATAATAGTGAAAATAATAAACTAAGATTAGATTACATCATCAAATTTTAGAGGGAAAAAAGAAAAAATTGTTTTGTCAACTTGTATTTTCAAATTATCTCCCTATGGGTTTACTAAAATTTCGAGCGGGAACACTCGTTGGATGCAAAATTTGATTTCTCATCCAAGGAGTACTCATGTTGCATACTTTTGATGGACCCTGCTATACGAAAAATTAGAAATACATGAAAAGTGTGATTGCAATTACTTTTTATTTATTTATGTATTTCTCATTTTTCATGTAGCAGGGTCCATCAAAAGTATGCAACATGGGTACTCCTTGGATGAGGAATTAAATTTTGCATCCAACGAGTACTCCCGCTCAAAATTTGAGTAAAACCTTAGGGAAATAAGTTGAAAATACATGTTGAAAAAGTAGTTTTATTATTTTATTATTTTTTAATCTTTTTACTTTTTACCCAAAAAATGGTGAATCATCACCTTGAATCCTATTGGTTCAATGAATGGACAATGCAATGTGTCCAAAATACTTGTGGATATGTAGCTTCCAGAATCATGCCAACAACCTTGCAAACAGGTGCATTATCTGTAATTATTTGCACACAAGAATCAACACCTACATCTTCAATAACTTTAATAAACAAACCCATATATTTTGCATCCTTGTATTGTCGAAGTGCATCCAATGATTTCAAGAAAACTAGACCATTCAAGGAAGACACCATAAAGTTGATGAGTGGGTGTTGTGTTGGATCCGTCCATCCATTAGAAACAATGCTAATCCCAAATGTTGGCCATGTTGATTTAAAGGCTCAAGCATTTTGTCCACCTCTTTCTTTGCCTTCGTCAACAATGTGGTTCTAAGCTTCTCTGACCCATGAAGCACATACCCTGATGGAGCCCTTTGAGTTAGAGCTTAGCACATCTCAATAAATAGAGGTGAGTGTGCAACATTGAAGGATATGAAGTTTTGATAGAAAAATAAGGCAACGGTGAGATCAAGCTCTTCTCGTGTCTCTTTTTGGAAAATCTTGCCGATTGGACCAAATGCAATTGCCTTTATTTTTTATTCTTGTCCCTCACTAGAACTCTCAAATGGGAACTTGTGGTTGCTTTTCGTCAAGAATGGAAGGGGGTCATCATTCTTGTTTCTTTTAGTTTTTGCAGCCACATTTGCCACACCTACAAATGTCTCTCTTTTCATTTATTTCCTCTTTTCTAAAGACCCCTGTGTACAACTTGCAATTCCATAATTTGGTAAAGCCAACAAATGAGTTTTCACACGGTAATATGTGATCATGAAATGATTGTTGCAATAACTGCATTTCCAAGCAACATTGCCTCCTCCCTCATCTTCCTTCCTGGCCCTGCCTTTCTTGTGACATATTTCCACAATGGATATTTGTTATCTTGAGATTGTTGCCTTCCCTCAACATTTGAAGTTGTTGTTGCAGCCCCACTTCCAATAAATGGAACACTTGCAGACCTTGATGAAATTGGAACAGGTGGGGCATCTCCAATAGAGACATTCTTCTGCTTCCTTTGCCCCTTCCCTATTGCCCTTAATTGAGCCATGAACGTTATAAATAAATAAACAAAAAATGCACAAATTTGTAAAATAAATTCACATGCACACCGAATGCAAAAAAAAAGAGAGACAATACACTTACCTGTTGCTTGAATCTCCTTGAAAATGCTCCCTTGCTCCTTGCTCCTCTACTCCTTTGCAAACTCACCCTCAAGACAAATTGAGAAATGAGGGGCCAAACAATCCTTTTAAAAGTCACGAAGGGCTTTTTTCTGTTGCACATGTTCGACAAATCAGGACACGATCGTGTTCTATACGAACACGATCAAAAGGACACGAGTTTGATCGAATCGTGTCTGATTCACCGAATTCGGGACACGTGGCCCTCTAAGAGTGAATCTGGTTTCTTAGGTTTAAAACTTTGTATATTATGCATATGTGATTAACTGCTTTATGTTTTCTGTTGTGCAAAGTAGTTCATGGTTGAGATTCTTGGTTTGGTAACATCAGTGATTTAAGACTCTAACCTAGACCCAAGGTCGTGGACATTCAACATCCACAACCCTTATCACTCATTGAGATCAATGGTTGAGATTCAATCCCAATCTCATTAGCAACCAACAATGGGGATTTATCTAAATCACTAGTGTAATTAAATTACACTTTATTAGACATTTTATAACTTAAAATTAGAAGGCTCTTCACTTTAATAATTTAGTTTAGTAAAGTAAATTACAAAATAGAAAGGTCTTTGGATGACTTCATGCACATTTGACATAAAATCTGTGCAGAAGTTCCTATCCAAGCTACAACAACAACACTCCCTTTTAGCGAGGAAGGAATTCTGCACCAATCCAATTTTGTCTCTAAAGAGCTCAAGCTTCCCTTCAGTGTTCCATGGGGATATGTCCCCTAGGGTAGGGGTCATGCTTCTCACATTTCCCATACTCCCAGGGTGAGGGGACATCATGGGAAACGTTTTTCCACATCCTCCTTTTGGGAAACTTAGAAAGACATAGGGGGGGACATTTTCCCAAATCCCCCTTTTGGGGAAACTTAGGGAGAGGCACGGGGAAACGTTTACCGAATGTGGAGGATGCATTTCCCCAAAAGGGTTACTTGTGGGCATCCCACCTCAAAAAGGATTGGGCGTCCTCCCTAAATTTTTTTTTTCTGAAAACAAGAATTTATGAGTGGGGAAGACTAATATTCAACCTTAGGGCCCTATTAATGCTATGTAATTAATGGTAATGTTAAATTATTAAAGTAAAGTTTCACTTCTACTTAAATTTTTAACATTACCATTAATTGTTTTAGGATGTTTAAGAGTGGTTCCAAACTCATTGAACCTATCTCTCAAAGGAGTGAAATGAGTTGTTGCATTAACTAGAGTGTCGACTGCATCATTCTTAGATCTAGGGACCGAAGAAATATTAAAAGCTTTAAAATATGATATAAAAATTTGACATACCTCTTGCTGATATTTTTTTTAATGTGGAAATAAACAGTGAGTAGTGTTTTGTACCTGTCTGGTGATGATCTCATAATCACCAATGACTTTGATACATTCTACTTGCAAGTCTATGGCCTTCTTTAGTCCAAAGATCAAAGCCTCACAATCAATTGTATTGTTGGTGGAGTTGAATTCCAAGTGGCATGAAGTAAGAGTTTTGTTCTTCACTTGATCTATCAAGATACAACCTGCATCGTCTCCATCCCGTGTTTTAGAACCATCATAGTAAAGAGTCCAAATATTGTTATTTACAAGAGTATTACTATCTACACTAAGATTATTTACATCTATTATAAAATGTTAATTAACACTAGTTGAAGTACAAGGAAGGAGTTTCGACAGTTTATAAGATGCTACTGGGGATGGCTGGGCCATATAACAACCACGATCCAATTCCAAGAAAAAATTTCCCATAATGGCTTGAGCAAAACTTATAGGTTCATTATGTCCTTTCAACTCTGTGATGGTATAATTCATGTGAGGTTCGTTATCCACCCTTATTTGATTATTCTTTCCTTTGTAAGGACACCACAAATGAGACCAATCGGTTGCAAAGTAACCTTGTAGCTTCTTTGACCAATCTCTTCTCAATAGAAAACCATAGGCCTCAGGTATGCCCACCACAACAATGTCAATAACTTAGTGAACTCTTGGGTTGGATGACAATCGAATAAGCACATCAATTAGTTCACCAACAACTTGCACTTAGGTTCTATACAGTTATATAATCTTAGTGTTGGTTTTCTCTAGTGCCACATTTATTTTCTTGCGAACTGATAAAGGAATAACATTCGTTGAAGCACCAAAGTCTACTAAACAAGTATGGACATTATGATTAAAAATCTCAAATGTAAGCAAGAATGGTGGTGTTTGAGATCTCGATTGTGCTCTAATATTTGCAACATTAATTATTTCCTTATCACAGTCTGTAGCCTTTTTTGATACCGCATTACTAGAATTAGTCGTTGCTTAAGTGAATTTACTTTGTGTAGCAGGAGATTTGAATGTCCCGAGCAACAACTCTTTTTGTTGTGGAAGATTGCATAAATTTTAGAGAAGCATTGGGTCTTGTTTTCTTCATGTCATCAATCACATTATACTCCATCACATTACCTTTGATCTTATCCTTATTTGTGCTGGTTGGAGATGGAGTTGGAGTAGACTTCATAGTTGATTCAGGTGCTTTTGCACTTGCTTTAGTATTCCACATTATGCTCTTGGTTGGTTGACTACTCTTAATTTGAGAAGTTAGATTGTTATTGCTAGTCCGAGGAGGATGTATTTGCCTAAGCAACACTTTGTCCTTCTCCTAAGGACTAGGGTCAACCACCAGTCCTTTACTTTGCAAGTTAAAGACTTAGCATCTTTAGCCGGTTGAGTCTCTCCAAGTGAAATTTCTCTTACCATCTAAGTTTCACGATCAACCACCACATCCCACAACAACATGGTGGACCCCACAGTGGTTTCATCATCTGTTGAAGGGGATTCTTTTTCTATCGTTTACTGTATTTTATATTTAAGGGATTGTTGATCCAATAATGAATTGATTACAAGTGTCATAGAATATATCCTTTGGAGACACATCTTCTCTGAGTGGCTAGCTTGATGGTATGAGCAAAAGTTATTTTATCCGAAGTTCTTCAACCTTCAAGTTGGCATTTGAGCTTTTAACAGATTTAGCTAGAGGATTGTTGTTATACTTGTGAAATGGTCTAAAAGATCGATTACTTGAAGAAATTTCTCGGACACACCTCTTCAAATATACCCCACTTCATTAGTTAACTTCTTGACCATTTTACAACACTTTCTAAATCACTGGTTTCTTTCTCATAGGCTTTACTTGTGGTTGGTTGAGGCTTCTTGTTGCTAGTCTTTGATTGTTCTTGCGAGTGCTGGATGTGAAAATTCGGTTGCACGAATCCTACTGCAACAACTAATGGGAATTCTTCTATTTGTTAATTACTGAACAAATTATTTACTGTGATCTACGATAAATATTCAAACCCATACACTACAACCTTAAAAAAAAAAAAACCGTGGAAAATAAATGTGCGGAAACAAGATCTGAGCAAGAATAAACAGTAGACACACAACACCGTTATTTTTGGACTAATGTCCCCGGAAAAACGGAGTGCGGGAAAATGGGTGCAGCAACTGAGAGTTTGTTTATTGTGCAGTAATTTTCTGAGTACAAATATATGATTGTCGAAACTGACAAATCATACAGAGGAAAACTGACAAATAAAATCTCGTGAGAAGATCTCACTTTGCGACGGGATTCCAACACTGACCTTAGCTCGAGATGAGTTGTTTTGCGTTACCTCTGCGCAGTCTCTACGTCACAACTGAAGTTGCCTTCCCTCTTGTCGTCGGATCTCTTTGCTGACTGGAAATGAGGCTTTCTTGGCCTCCGGAAACTCCCGCCGGCTATTGGCACTGACCCTCGATTGTTTCCTCAACATAATTTTGAACTCTCTCTGAAGCACTGCGTAGCCTCTGTGTGGTTGGCTTTGCGCTGCCCCACTGTGTATTTTACTGCTTCCTCTGCTTTGCACTCTCTAGATCAGGAAACTCTTCCAACTGGAAATTATCTCTGCCCCTCTCTGCAAAAATATTCTCGATCGATTTTCTCCCCGAGCACTGCTCACTAAAGAATTTCGATCTCTAGATTTTTTCTCTCGATGTATTTTCCAAATGATTCATCAAGTCCTTATAATCTTCTCGTTGAGTCTTCAATGACCGAGATTAAATTGTTAATCAACGGCTAAGATTAACTTGACTTGATCTTCGTCTTTTTTAGAAGATTCACACTCTGTTTTAATTAATAAACTTTAATTATTTTAATTTCCTAAGTTCAGAGTTAAGGTCCCATTAAAAATAATTAATTATTTCCATAAAACATAATATGAGTTGAATTTCCAAAAACGCTTTATGGGTTCTTTGGAATACATGTGCCTAAGCCTCCCTACAAAATTTGAGACTTAGAGCACGTTCGATGTTACCAGAAATCAACAGTGGAAACTAATAGAGAGCATTTGTTTTTTTACTTCCAATGCTTTGGTAAAGTTCTCAACGAGTGTAGCCTTGTTTTCCCTTTTAGCAAACATTTCTATAGAAGAAATAAGGGTTGAGGTATAATATTCTACAGTCATTTCATCTTGAGGAGCAACATTGGTGAGGAACTTGTTCAAGATGGTAGTGAATTGTTGGTTAAAATCCTTGACCTTTTCTTTAAGGAGACCAACTCTTTCAATAATGTGGCGGGTGTTTTCTCCTCTCCATTTCTGGAATTGATCCCAATTAGCAATATAGCTTGTAGGAAGATTTTAATACCATTTGGCAGCCTTATTCTCAAAAGTAAACGAAAACAATCGGTATGCCACATCTTCATGTTGAACATTCATTAAACGCAAGGCCATATAAAAACTTTGAATATGATCTTCCAGAGTGATAGATTTATCCAGGTCAAACTGTGGAAGAAGCTTTTTAGGATGTCAAGGCAAGTCATGTAGAACATGTAGAATACCTTGAAGATTCAAGGCCCCCTGAGTCATCCATGCGAGTTGATTATCGGCCATCGTGTTATGTACATTTTCTTCACTATCTGAGCTGCTCTGCTCTTCTTCACTTTTAGAGTTGTTACCACCTTGTGACTCTTCATCTTCCTCGTGAGGTTGTTCAATAGATTTCACCAGATCTACCAGAGACAAATCAACCAAATCTTCAACAAAGTCTACTAACACACCTTGGGAAGTCATTGGTCTTCTCACAACATGTTTATGAGGTAGAATACCAACAATAGGAAGCTTCCTGATTTGATTTGCATAGGCATAGGTAAAATGTCTAAGAGATCTCAAGTCATCTTCTGAGACCGCGTATAAATGTTCAACGCTCTTTGGATGAGGAAAATCTTTGGGGTTGGAAGTTTCAATAAGCTTAGGATTACCTTTATAAAAATGGGTCAATTACTATCTTGACCTGAAACATGAGAATGATAAAAATTAGGTAACCTACTAGCCATACAGTGATTTCCCTCATAGCGCCAAAATCTATTGATGGGACTTGTTAAAATTGGAAACTAGGTCCAAATTCCACATTAGGCGGGTCTTTTGAAGAAGATAATTATGGCATTGAATTCCTCTCTTCAAGAAGACCAAAATCGACCTAAAGATTATCAAATTTGGATAAGGAGAAATGGGTTTTTGAATTTATGCTCACTCATATGTAAATTATCAAGGCTGACCTCACCTCTACGTAGGCTCATAAAGCCCAATGGTCACGTCACTTGATCCCCCAACGATTTGTATATATAGAGGTGCCTACCACCTCATTTCACACATCTCATGGCTCAAAATTATGTCTGAGGTAGCCGAGTTCAGAAGGAGGTCAAAGGGGTTTTTGTTTTGAGCTTTCTCTTATGTCACAGGGCCGAGGTTCTTATGAGAGACAACTACAGGACAGAAGGGAAATTTTGTGCACTTTGTATGGCCCCATTTATCATTGTAGGACCAAATCCAAGAGCTGAAAATGAGGCTGAATTGGTGTAATAATTTATGGGCTAGTTTGCAATCATCTTAAGGAAGAATCTCTTTTAAATATGTTGTCTCGAGTAGGGCCGCAAAGTCTAAACCAGAGGGCCAAGTAGCTTATCTTAGATCTAGATCAACCCTAAGAGCCAGCGAAGGGAAGCTCCTTATATGCCAAGGTTGGCCTCAGTGGAATGTAGGTGTGTTGGGTTGGTTGAGTGAGAAAACAACATACAATATGCAACCCTAACCAAACCATGAGTAACTTCTGTTAACATTGTGCTGGAGTTGCAACTATTGAGCCACTTTCTTGTCTAAGGTTGGACTTTTAAATTAGCAAGTTATTTTGATTTTGATCTATTGTACTCTCTCTCTCTCTACTGAACATTTGATATTAATAATAAGAAGATTTGATCAAGGGTTTTCCTCATCTTGGATTTTTCCCTGGCTTGTGCCATATTATTGTGTCCTCTTGTCTTGGTTTATCTTCGTCATTTATTGCATATGTTCTTTCTTCAGTAACTATCAATATATTCATGTGATTGCTAATGGATTAATAAATGGGCTAATATGGAATACTGAAACCACTGTCCTAAGCAAAGAACATGTCATAAAATTAACACTTGCTGACCAATGAAAATGTACTTGAAGATTTAATGACTTCATGCCCGAGAATATGTCAGAGGGATCGTGTACCATCAGAGTTCATATATCATCATAGATCTTAAGCTTTATCTTCTTCTTCTCATTCTTCTTCTATATTATAGTTAGATTCCGCAATCCCTACAAGGATGTTGTAAAGTGATGCTAGTGTGATGAACTGAGTCATGTAACAGACCTAAGTAACTTGGGACATTGTCATCATTTGAGTTTACTTCAGAAAGTTTTTTCCTTGGTTAATTATTGATATTTTTTAGCACTTAATGATTAATTGAGTTTTTTCTTCCAAGTTATAACCCCAAAGCCAAAGTGCAGCTTGATGACAAGGCCTTGGGTCAGTCCTAGTGTCTAGAGTCATTGTATATTACCATATTAGATCACTCGTAAAATTTTAGGGAATTTGATTAGGTCTAGGGGTCAATTTTTTTATTTTTAAAATTTTCCGCAGTATGGAAATTTTAATAAATTATGATTGTAAATTGTAATTAGTGTTGTCGAGAGAAGTTGTATGAGGTATGTGTGCTCAAAATTACACCTCCCCTCCTCAACTTTCTATTAAGACACACTTTGAAGGGTAAAACATAAGTTCTAAACCCTCAAAACCCACTTTTCCTAAGTTTTATGGAAAACATGGCAATAAATTAGTCATGAAATAAACTAAATGGAGAAAAGTGAGAGAATTGCATGCGAAAAAATGGCATGGAAATGACTTGAAAATTATCTCAAGTCAAAGAGAAAGCCAAGAGGCACACAAATGGTGATTAATGTTAATTTTAGTTAACAATGATATGTTCTATGCTTAGCACAATTACTTCATTGTTCCTTTAACAACCCACTGACAATTTCCAATTTAGATTTCCAATAGCAATCACATTAACCATTAATCACATTGACAGTAAAAGTAGATAGAACATGAAACAAAATGCAAAATACAAGCCAAGACAAGAGGACACAAGATTTGGCGAATGCCAGGGAAAAACTCTAATGTGGGGAAAACCCTTTGATCAATTCTTCTTATTATTATGTAAAAAGGTTCAACAAAGAGAGAGTGCAAAAGTCAAATTGACTTGCCCAATTCAAAGTCAAAACAACTCTGTCAATTTATGTAGTCAATTGTAGTCAAACTTCAGACCTAACCAGAAAGTTAAAGACAGTCAACAAAATTGAAAACTTCTCCTTTGAAGCTCGGTTAAAGGCAGTCAAACTCAGCCTCCATATTGCTCAAAGTCAGCCCAAAACAGTCATAGAATTTGCAGTCAAACTTGGTCAACCTATGGTCAAATAGGTCCGCGGTCAACGCAGGTCAAAGTCCTTTTGCGGCTTGCTGAGACAGAAATACACTCAGAAAATCGAAGTCAAATGATGCCCAGAAAGTCAAATTCAACGCTGGTCAACAATGGTCAAATTGCAGAAATTCTTGAGATTTTCGGCCCTACAATTCTTTCATGTAATTTCGCCCTGCTTGTGCTACACGTGGGAGAGAGAGAATGCCCAATGTTGCACGAACCAATGAGAGAAGGAAAGAAAATGTCTGAGTGACGATGATGCCAAATGAGGTGAGAGGTCACTTGTATTTATACAATTCTTTGAGGGTGAAGAGTCATGTCCATTGGGCTTCATGAGCCTACATGTTGATGTGGCCGACTTGAAAAATTTGCACATGTGGGCAAAAATTCAAAAATGCACTTCTGCTTGTTCAAATTGGATGATCTTTATATCAATTTCGGTCCTCTTGAAAAGATGAATTTAATGCAATCTTCATCTCCATCAAATGAATTGTCCTAAGGTGGAATTTGGCCCTAGTTTCCAATTTTAACACTCCCTCTCAACTAGGGATAATTCCACTTGCCAATCCATCCATCATCATTGATCATCATGCCATACTGTCATCATGTACCATCTTTGTATCTCATCTTATATCTTCTTTGCTGAACATTGATATGAATAATGAAGAAGAATCGATTGAGAGTGAGTCACAAGACCTTACAACTCTCCACCGACAAAAGTCAATCCAGAGGTAGAACCTCAATCAGACTTGATCCTGGATCAAGTTTTTGAACATCATGCATCCTAGACATAGGGAGTACAACAATACACGATGCGTCCATCGGTAGTGCTATGGTCCCTATCCACTTTTCCCAACTCATTGGCCAGATGAGAGGTACTTCCCATGAGTCCCAGATTACATGGGTAGGATGTATGCTGGGGCATCAACAGGAGAAGGTAAACCACTCATCCTATGCATATGTCAATTGTAGGGGAAGTTGAACCACTCACCCTACACACATTCCAATCATCATGGGATATCACAGGGGAAGGTGAACCACTCACCCTACACACATGTCAACCATCATGGGGTATCACAGGGGAAGGTGTATCGCTCACCCTGTACACAACACATGAATAGGGGAAGGTGAACCACTCCTCCTATGGTCGCTCAGAGCTCCAAGAAGTACCCGAAGCTCCCAAAGCTCAATGTCCAACTCGAGCGGGACCCTCATAGGAGGGTCTTTCCATGACTCCAAGTCTTTCTCGGAAGAATAAGAATTTGACCTTTCCTAAGGGCTTCGTGAGGATGTCTATGGCCTGCTCATCAGTCCTAATGTGTTGGAGCCTTATTCCTCCCCGCTATACCATATCCCGAATAAAGTGCTATCTGATATCATTGTGCTTGGAGTGGTTGTGGAACACGAGATTCTCTGAAAGGCGAATTCTACTTTGGTTGTAGTAGTAGACCATGGTGGTATCCAACACATGCTCAAATAGCTCACTAAAGAGCTTCCTCAACGAAATAGCTTCACAATAGGCCGTACTAGCAACAATGTATTCAGCCTTGACGGTGCTTAAAGCAACTTATTTTTGCTTCCTGCTCATCCAAGATATTGAAGTAGACCTCAATGAGAAGCAACATCTAGATGTGCTTTAACGATCCACCACACTGTTAGCCCATTCAACATCAGTATATTCATGTAGCCTCAAATTCTCAACAGTGTATCTCGGACCATAGTTGATTATGCCAAGGAGATATCTCAAGAGATTCTTAGGAGCAATCCAAGGTATGTGATGAGGCTCAGCCATAAATTGACTCAATGTATTCGATGAAGCATGTGTACGAACGAGAGTTTACCAAGAACATCAGGGCCAACACAAGTTGTCGATACTCGAAAGGATTTGCGAATGCGGGTTCGAAAACACTTCCACATGCTTCTTGAAGTTGAGTTCCATAGGAGTAGACACATACTTGCAATCCACCATCCCACATCTCTCGACCAGCTTCACAATGTATTTTCCTTTAGAAAGGAAAATCTCACCTGGATTTTGCCAGACCTCTATATGAAGTAATGCATTAGACCTAGGTCCTTGATCTCGAACTTGGAAGCCAACTCCCTCTTGCATTGATAAATGAGAGGGTTTGCACATGTCAGAAAGAGATCATCTACATAAAGGACCAGAATGAGAGGTACGCCTATTTCAACCTTGAAATATAGGTTAGGATCAACTTCGCTCCTTGTAAATCCCAGCTTCATAAGATAGCTATCAATCCTCTCCTACCAAACCCTAGGGGCTTGTTTCAACCCATAGATGGATTTCTTCAACCTGCATACATGTGTCCTTTGATCTTGTTCTTCGAACCCCTCAAGTTGTTCTACGTAGACTTCCTCCTTAAGCGAGCCATGCAAGAAAGTAGTCATAACGTCCATTTGGTGTAGGCTCCATCCTTGAGAGGCAACGAGAGAAATAATAGATCGAATAGTGGTATATCGGGCAATAGGTGCAAATATCTCGTCATAGTCCACTCCTTCCTTTTGAGATAAGCCTCGAGCAATAGACCTAGCCTTGTATTTTTCAGCACTCCCATAAGCTCCATGTTTTATTTTGTAAAGCCATTTACAAGTGACCACAAACTTGTCCTTGGGTCTAGGAACCACATCCCAGACATCATTCTTCATGATTGCTTCGTACTCCTCATTCATCGCATCCTTCCATACTTGGTGTTTCATGGCTTCTTTGAACATTCATGGCTCAGATTGAACAATAGTACTCATAGCAGCTAAGTACCTTTGATACTTGTTCGACTTCTTACTTTCACGAAATGCCCCTCTTGAAGAAATATGTCTTTTAGCATCTTCGAGAGTGTCTTTGAGCCACAAAGGTTTTTTTTTTTTGAGGTAGGGGGATCACCAAGAGGTGGATCAATGGGATCCATCGAGCCTTCAACATCAGGAATCCATTCATTTGTCTGAGATTCGTCATGCTTTCCTATAATATCATCATTGTCCTTCCTTGGAATAGGGAGATCTTTGGCTTTCCCAAGGGAAAAATCTTAATCGAAAGTGACATCATGGCTTATTTCCACTTCTTTTTGACCAGGCACATAGATTCTATATGCCTTCATATTTTCACTATGGCCCACAAATGTTACTTCCCAAATGCTTCTAACTTTTTAATTATCTTTAGGCACATGAAAATACACAAGACAACCAAATATTCTAAAATGAGAAACATCAGGTCTCTTGTTAGTTATTGTAGCATCGGATGTTTTCTAGCCACTAAATTTGGTGGAGAGGCTATCATACATGAGATCTCCAAAACTCATAAATTGTTTATGGAAATTCCACCTCGAAGTATCTCAATTAGATTATTAACCATTTTTTAAAATATTTCCCAAGTCTAGACTTCGGGAATATGGTTAATTAATCAGTATTAATTGAGATAATGTGATAATCATCTAGAAACTCACACGGATCTATCCAAAAATTATCCTAGCCATTGATTATGTTTTAATCTTGGTCGTTGGTCCTCCAACAATGGATTATAAGAAGATATCGATGTGGTGATGGAGAATACACTTGAGCAATTCGATTTCCTTGGAAAATCGATTTGTAGAGTAGCAACAGTCAGTTGCCGGAGAGAGCAAGAGATCGAAGCAATGAGTGAGGAGCATAGACAGTGATCCGGAGAGGTAGCAAAAAGAGGGTTGAGTTATTCCCAGTGAGGCAGTGCGGAGGATTGCGCAGTTGCTTCAGAGCACTGTGCAATCGCTTCAGAGAGGGCAGTTCAATTTGTTGGGGAGAAATTCATTCTCAGTTCCAGAGGTCGGGTAGAGGTTCCACAGGGACTGAGAGACGATTTCCTCAACAACAGAAGGAAAAACGACTTCATCAGAGGCTGGTTGGAGGCTTAACGTCATAGAGACTACGCAGTGCAGTGTAGAGGTTGACGCAGAGGCTTCAAGAGGCCGAGTTTTTCTATAGGCAGGTTGTGTCGGGATTGCTTACGGAGGAAGGGTAATTCCCTTCAATAATTTTGCCCATATTTTCTTGTTGTGGATTGTCAGTTTTAGGCATTCAGATTGTACTCAGATTTTCACTATTGCATAATAATAAAAACCCTCATTGCTTTACTGATTTTCCCAATTTGGGTTTTTCCACAGACATTTGTCCAAAAATAATTGTCATATTTTATGTGTGTGTGTTAGCATTTCTCAGTTTCCAGCGCTATTATTTTCCGCAAAATTTTATTTGTGAAGGTTGTAGTATTTTTATTTCGATATTTGTCGTAGTAGATAAATTGTTAAAATAATTAACAATTAGGAGAAATAATACCAGTTGTTGCAATAGGATTTCAATAGTGAAATTTTCACATTTCTTACCAGTGAAAACTTCTTTGGTTGTCTTGAAATCCAATGCATGATTTGGGCTTCTATTTTGAACATATACGACAGTGTTGGCAGCTTCACCCCATAAGAAATTCAATAGGCCTTGTCACGGAGCATGGCACGGGTGGCTTCTATGATTGTTCGATTCTTCCTTTCAACAACTCCATTTTGCTCAAGAGTATATGGAGTGGTGGTCTCCCTCTTAAAGCCAACCTCCCTACAATAGTCATTGAATTCATTTGATTCATATTTGGTTCCATTATCGGTCCTCAATATTTTTATCTTCTTCCTTGTTTGATTTTCAACCAAGGCTTTGAAAGAACGAAACCATTTGAACACTTCATCCTTCTTCTTCAAGAAATAGATCTGTGTGCAGCGTAGAGGTTGACGCAGAGGTTTCAAGAGGCCGAGTTTTTCTATAGGCAGGTTGTGTCGGATTTCTTATGGAGGAAGGGTAATTCCCTTCAATAATTTTGCCCATATTTTCTTGTTGTGGATTGTTAGTTTCAGGCATTCAGATTGTACTCAGATTTTTACTGTTGCATAATAATAAAAACCCTCACTGCTTTACCGATTTTCCCAAGTTGGGTTTTTCCACAGACATTTGTCCAAAAATAATTGTCATATTTTATGTGCGTGTGCTAGCATTTCTCAGTTTCCAGCGCTATTATTTTTCGCAAAATTTTATTTGTGAAGGTTGTAGTATTTTTATTTCGATATTTGTCGTAGTAGATAAATTGTTAAAATAATTAACAATTAGGAGAAATAATACCAGTTGTTGCAATAGGATTTCAATAGTGGAATTTTCACATTTCTTACCAGTGAAAACTTCTTCGGGTGTCTTGAAATCCAATGCATGATTTGGGCTTCTATTTTGAACATATACGACAATGTTGGCAGCTTCACCCCATAAGAAATTCAATAGGCCTTGGTCATGAAGCATGGAATGGGTGGCTTCTATGATTGTTTGATTCTTCCTTTCAACAACTCCATTTTGCTCAGGAGTATATGGAGTGGTGGTCTCCCTCTTAAAGCCAACCTCCCTACAATAGTCATTGAATTCATTTGATTCATATTCGGTTCCATTATCGGTCCTCAATATTTTGATCTTCTTCCCTGTTTGATTTTC
Organism: Pinus albicaulis; assembly: GCA_034641835.2. Taxonomy (NCBI): domain Eukaryota; kingdom Viridiplantae; phylum Streptophyta; class Pinopsida; order Pinales; family Pinaceae; genus Pinus; species Pinus albicaulis. The sequence continues at coordinate 374,121,017 of CM076582.1, forward strand.
AACCAAGGCTTTGAAAGAACGAAACCATTTGAACACTTCATCCTTCTTCTTCAAGAAATAGATCCACGTTTTGTGAGAGAAGTCATCCACAAAAATTGCATAGTATAAGTATCCTCTTAATGATGTTACGGGCAACATACTTGATAGATTAGAATGGACCAATTGAAGAATGTCGGTAGTTTGACTTTCACTTGAAGGGAATGGTCACCTCGTAAGTTTCCCAATTGCACAACCCTGAAAAACACCTTCATGATACATGTTGAACTTGGGCATACCTGTGACTATCTTCCTTACCCCAGGTAAGGCTTTGTAATAAAGGTGAGCAAATATTCAGTGCCATAATTCAGATTGAAGAGAAGTATCGCAAGTCAAGGCTCTCAAAGAACTTCCTCCAACTTGATAGAGACCTTCAAACCTGAATCCAAGTGTAAATGCATCTTTAGGGTTTCTTTCCCGAATACGTACCTTTCCATCAATGAATGCTACCTCGAAGCCTTTATCTTCCATCGCAAAAATAGACACTAGGTTCTTCTTCAAATCGAGTACATACAATACTTTTTGTAGATGAAGGGTTTGACCTTGATTTAAGTGGAGAGTGATAGTCTCTATCCCTTTCACGAGGCAGGTGGCATTGTCTCCAAGTATGATCTCCAAATTAGTCTTCTTTTCAATCAAATTTGAAAGGGCCTACTTGTACCTAGTGAGGTGCCTTGAGGTACCACTATCAATCAACCAATGGTCCAAAGTGTCCAGAGGAGAGGCAGTAGTGAGGGCGGAAATAAGATAAAATTCTTTTTTTTCTACAACATTAGTTTTCTCATACCTAGAGTTTCTTGTCCTTTTGGGAGGTCGACCATGTGAAAATTCCGCTACCTAGAATCCTACTGCAACAACTAATGGGAGGTCTTCTACTTGTTAATTACTTGAACAAGTTATTTATTGTTTTCTACGGTAAATATTGAAACCCATACACTACAACCTTCAAAAAATTAAATTGCGGAAAATAAATAAGTGTGGAAACAAGATCTAAGCAAGAATAAACAATAGACACACAACACTGTTATTTTTGGACTAATGTCCCCAAAAAAATCCAATGCGGGAAAATTGGTGCAATAGCTGAGGGTTTGTATTATTATGTAGAAGATATGAATACAATTTGTGATGCCTTACTTGCCATCCACATAAAGAATCTGACTCACAAAGCTTGTGAGGATTAACTCACACTGACACTGGAAAATTTGAACTGGAAAAACACTGAATTGATGAGCCCTACGCTGCCACTGCACAGTCCCTACGTCACTCTGCGTGGGGACTATGTCACCTCTCCTTCCTGGCTGGATACTGATCTTTGGACCCTCCGGTCTCACACCCCGATACTTTGGCACTAGATATGATTGATCCTCAGTTGAATCACGGATATCCTCAAGGCTGCAACGCTGCCTCTGCTAGCTCTGCGTTGGCTCTGCGTAGCTACTACGTTGCCTCTCTACGTACTGCTCTCTGTCTCCTCTATGATGTATTCTGAGCTCAGTAAAATCTCCAACTGGATCTATCGCTGCCCCTCTTTGCAGGAATCTTGTCGATCCAACTTCTCCTAAGCATTGCCACTTGAGAAATTCGATCTCTAGACTCTGTCTCTTGGTGTATTCGATGTGTTTTCCAAATGCCCCATCAAGTCCTTATTATAATCTTCTTGTTGAGACTTCAACGACCGAGATTAAATCATTAATCAACGATTAAGATTAACTTGACTTGATCTCTGCCTTTTCTAGAAGCTTCACACTTTGTTTTAATTAATATCCTTTAATTATTTTAATTTCCTAAGTTTAGACTTAGGGTCCCATTAAAAATAATTAATTATTTCCATAAAACACAATTTGAGTGGAATTTCCAAAAATGCTTTCTGGGTTCTTTGGAATAGATGTGTCTAATCCTCCCTACAAAATTTGAGACTTAGAGCACATCTGATGCTATCAGAAATCAACACTCCCTCTTAGTTAGGAATGTGCTCTAGCAATACATCCAACTGAAGTACTGCTATGATTCTGCAACATCTCCCTCTGCATTGCCGATGTCTGACACTGCTGCCCACCAACACTGGGATGTTGCATCTGTGCTGATGTTGACCCCGCATAATGCTCCCAATTTCCACTGCACTGCAACTTTGTTTCTCACTACAATAGAAAAACATCCAAAATCTGAACTAAGTGTTCAGTAGGATGCATCTCGTACTGAAGATCTGACTGCTACTAGTCTCTGCGTTGTCCCTCTGAAGTTGTTGCGCTGTTGCTAACTCTGCACTGTGCCTCCCTGCACTGCTACCAACTCTGCTATGTGCTGCTCAGACTTTGGCGCTCTCTAGCAGCTATCACTTCTGCACTCTTCTGCACCAACTGAAGCTTGTCCATCCTGCTACTTCTGATTTGGGCTCTCATAGCAAGGTGATGATCCGAGAGGTGGAATCCTCAAGGATCCTGCTCAACTGCAGTTCTATTAAACTACATCTCCAGATCACCCCAACGCTCCACTGGCGATATATGGGCAATCATGGCAAATTCATCCTCCTCGATCTTTGCAGCTGCAGCCTGCGGATCATGCTTCTCATCTTTGTCCTTCTTCTTGAGAGGACATTGTGTAGCATAATGTCCCATCTCGCCACACCGGAAGCACTTGATCTTTGAGACATCTTTCTTTCGTCTCCACTACTCCTGCTGCCCCTTTGATGCAAGGGCTACGTTCTCCTCCTCCTCCTTGGGCTTCATGCCACTCTTGTTGCTGCCATCAAGTTTGCACTTGAGTAGATGCATCCTCATCTCTTCTTGCTGAAGAGCTACCCACATTCCTTCCCAGTCTGATAACTTCTCTCTGCCCAGGATGCTCTAGACAAAGACTTGATAGACTTTAGACACGAAATTAAAGGCAAGTCTAACCATCTATGTGGCTTGAGGAGCTGCTCCCACAGCTTCCAGCTGATCTCGTACCTCCTGAAGTTTTGCAAGGAAGAAATCAATGTGTTCTCCCTTCTACATCCTGGTACTCCGCATATTTTCCTCCAAAAACATCTTCCACTGCTTGGAAGACCCCTGATATAGCGCGACCAATGCATCCCACATTTACTTGGTTGTCCCTTTGCCAGAAATGTGTGAAACAATATGATCCTTCACCCTGTCGAGGATCAATCGTTTGGATTTTTCCATGTTCTTCTTGAAGGCTCTGAATGGTGCGACATCTACCGGTTCAGCCAATGTGCTGTCGATGAAAGTCTTGAGGTCCTGCTCATCCAAAAGGAAGGAGATCCTTTCCTTCTAGATTATGTAGTTGGAGGCACCCTCCAACTGATCCTGGTCGCTCAACCCACTGGTTGCCATCTCACCCAACAAATGTCGATCTGCTGCCTCTAACCCTCTACGTAGCTGGCTCTATGCACTCCTTGCTGGAGCAAGCCATATAAATCACGAACACGCTGCTTTTGCATAGGAAATCAAATTTTCTTGGGCTAGAAAATATGAGGTCATAAATCCCCCAAAATGTCTTATGCTACTCTCTTCTGACGCTTTCTGCACCAAGAACTGCTGCTACAAGAAAATGGTGTCTCACCAGCTACTGATATGCGTTGAATCTACTGCGTTGCTCCCTCCGCCTCTAACAAACTACAAACTGGAAAATCCTACCTCTCTATCGGCTCACTTAGGGAGATATTTCCTTGCAGATCTAGCCCTCCTGGCTTGGACTGCGCAATCACTGGGGAAATCGATTTGTTGCTTACGCAACTCTTTGATCTCCTGCTTCTTCTTCAACGTTGGATTCTTATGGTTTGCTCTCTTGCTCCTCCTTCACTGCTAAACAAGCTTTGATACCATGTGAAAATTCCGCTACCTGGAATCCTACTACAACAACTGATGATAATTATTCTACTTGTTAATTACTTGAACAAGTTATTTACTATTTTTTACGGTAAATATTGAAACTCATGCATATCTATGGGGCCCACCTCTACTACTTATTCATGGGCCTCGCCTTCTACTTGTGATCTCCCATTATCTATTTTGTATTTGGTTTATAAACCACTAACAAATTGTGAGTTTGATTATTTAAAAAGTACTTAGTAAGTGTACACAACATAATACGAGTTTCAAGAATACTTGGTTGGCTATGCCTTCTACTAGGTTGCCTCACTATGTTTAAATTATTCTGCATATAAAGCTTGAATAATTTCCCATGTGGCCAATATGGTGCAACATAGGCCTTAAACTTTGTTAATTTGAAAGAATGGGTTGGGAGGTGTAATGCCCCCAAGTAGGTGCTAGAGAAACTTTAGATGAGGAACACATTCTCAAGGCCTACAACCACTTATTAGTCCTTGTGGACGTGTAATATACCTCTCTCTCTCTCTCTCTCTCTCTATATATATATATATATATATATATACACACACACACACACACTAAAACTTCTAAAATATCAATAAATATAGATATATAATATGAAATATTTAATTACTATTAAAAGACCTAAAAAGTCATAACCATTGATGGTAACCCGTCTCTTCAACATTAAATAAAGTGTTCAATTGTATCATCACTATTCACATCAATAATATATTATTTGTTTCATCTTTTCAAATAACAATTAAGAATCTTGTACATTTTTATGATGTATGCTCAATTTATGAATCATTTAGTTCATAATAAGACTCCACACATTCTCTCCACTTCGATTATGCATCAATTTTGGGTGTTGAGCACTAAGTGGACTATATTTGGTTCCTAACATTGCTTACTCTTGAGTTTCACCTCCTACTAATTACCCTTGGCCCCCCATCACATGCATGTTATCTCCATTTATATAGTATCCCTTGGTGGTCATATGCACAATTTTGACATCACACATTCTCTCTAAAAAATTTAATCTTAGCATGTGTACTTTGCGTATCCTATGTTTCGGGTACTTAGTTGGCTAAGAGTTTATAGAGAATATCACACTATGTTGAAATGGTCCCATACTGGAAGCTGATACATATACCTTGAGTTTTGTTAATGATGAAGCATGGCTTGGGGCATGTAATGTTGTTGACTAGGTGTTCGCATAGACTTGAGGAAAATAAAGTATTCCCATTGACTAAGGTTTTGAAGATGTGCCTATTCATTAGTCTTTATGGGGAACACACTCACTCTCCTCTTTGTTATATGCATCTTTTTTGGGAGTTTAGAACTGGTTAAACTATATGTGGTCCCACTCATTAAATACTTGCTAGGACCATGCAATACAACTCACACATGGCTCCCTCCTCCTACTTGGGAGCTTCAATTGTATTTCTCATGGTGGATTTATACACACCTAACATACTCAATGCTCAAAAAAATGTCTAATGGATTAGTATGTGTATGTTGCATAACCTAATTTTTGCAAGTACATGTTTGATAAGAATTCCTATAGAATGTACCACTCTACTGAAACATCCCATATGCAAAGCCTGAAAAAATCCCATTTGATTCACAAGGTACAACATAGACCTTAAATTTTTCTAATGTGGAGGCTTGGAGAGGTATTACTGGAGGTCAAAGGTGAGGAAGGAATTAAGAGGGCTCAAGTCTCCAACGTTGTGCACACTTGTTTCCCCTTGTAGGCCTAATTGCACCCTTTATCCTCTTGGTGCATGCATAATTGTTGGGAACTAAATTCCAAGCAGACTATATGTCGTTGTGTCTGCTACTTACTCATGGGACCCACCTCTTATTGTTTACTTTTGTGTCCAATCACCCACTCATGAGTTCTAGTTGTCTATCCCATGGTGGGATTATACACAACTAATGCATTCCATACTTAATTCTATAAAAAAATTCCTAGTTCATTAACAAGTGGATGCTACATAGGCTAAGATTTAGGAGTACTACTCGCTAAACCTTCATAAAATGTGTCCCACTATGTTGCGTTGATTTTTGTAGCATCATAAAGTGTTCCAAGTTTCGAAATTCGTAAGGAGGCTTGGACATCAGTATTCCAAAGAACCCAGAAACCGTTTGTGGAAATTCCACTCGGTTTATGTTTTATTAAAATAATTAATTATTTTAATGTAGACCCTAAGTCTAAACATAGGGAAATTAAATAATTAATGGGTATTAATAAAACAAATTGTGAATCTTCTAGAGAACGAAGATCAAGTCAAGTTTTAATCTTAGCCGTTGACTAGACTTCTAATCTGGGTCGTTGATTCATCAATGAGAAGATTATAAAAGAAGGCTTGAGGGTCATTTGGAAAGCAAGCCGGGCATACACTCAGTAACCCGAAGGAAGTCGATTTTGAAGGAATAGAATTCGATTTTAGAGGGAGAGTTGCAGGGTAGAGTTGTAGAGGCAAAAGAAGGAGAGGGAGTCAACAATGACAAAGAAGAAGGAGAGGGAGTTAGCAATGACAAAGAAGAAGGAGAGAGGGATGCATAGGTCCACAAGAGGCAACGCAGAGCTGCAGCGCAGAGTGACGCAGTCTAGCGCAGGGACTGCGCAGAGAAGCACACAGAGTGACATAGAGGGAGACAGTGGGTCTTCCGGGTGTCAGAAAATCTCCAGAAGGAACCAGAGAAATTATCTCATGTGTTTTCTAAAGAAGTCTGCTAGTGTTTTCCTTGTAAAGAATTTCATTTCTGAAGAATAATATATAAACCCTCATCTGTTGCACCGGTTTTCCCGCATTGGGTTTTTCTGGGGACAATTGTCCAAAAATAAGTGTGTACATATGATTGTTCTTTGTGCTTATATTTCTTATTGTTCCTTTCTCTCCATATACATAAGTTAATGTTTGCAGTAGTATTTATTTCGAAATTTACTAGAAGAATTCTGTAAATAACTTATTGAAATAACAAGTAGGAGAAGTAAATCTATCACTTCAGAAATATTTTCTGGATCGAAATTTTCACATGTTGAAATATCCTACATGCAAAGATAAATGTGCAACATAGATCTTAAGATTTATTAATTTGAAAGCATGGCTTGGGAGTTGTAGTGCCCCTAGGGAGGTTCTAGTGGAAACTTGAGGTGAGGAACATCTTCCCAAGGCCTATGAATCTTAAGGGTTTCACCACTCATTAGTCCTCCTGGTTTCCACACCCTTTCTCCTCTCTTATGTGTGCATTGCTATCAAAACTTGAGCATAAAGAGATTTGTATGTGGTTCCCTCCTTCGGTTTATTTATGGGGCTTGCCTCCCACTTGTTACCTTTGCCCAACCTCCTACTCATGAGCTTTAGTGACCTATCAATGGTGGGTTTATACATGAATAACACATGCAATCTCAATTATTACTAAAACCCTTAATCCATTAACATGTTTGTGCAACATAGTGTTAGTTTCATGAGCACTTTATTGCCTAATCCTTTTAAAAGGACGTCCCACTAAGATGAATTACCCCACATGGAAATATTGAAAGGACCACCTTTTGGTTTGCTAATATGGAAGCATGATCTAGGAGATGTAATGTCCCAAGTTATTGAATACTTTTTTTTTAACAGAGTCAGGTATATTATATTCATTCCAAAAAACATGGGAGAATAATTCCCAAGTACATAGAGGAGGAACATGTCAAGGATGAAAGAGATGCAAAAATCCCTGAACCTTCTATTCCAACCTTTACATCTGCATAAATAATTCCTAGTTTGTCGACTACATTCAACTTAAAGATTTGTACAAATTGTCGTAGAATAAAAATACATTTACATATCATATCTAAAATTGATAGAGAGTATAGTGTTGAGACAAATATTGCTTTCTTTCGATGTGCAAAACAAATCTTGATGATTCATGGAGTTGAGTTTCCTCTTATTCTTTATTGATATATTTTTGTTCAGTCTGTTGATTCTTACTGCTGCGATCCAACGAGTTGGAGTTCTCTCTTGGTTTGTTTGCCACCATTTCTTGCAGTGTCTTGAGAGTATTTTCCAGATGTGCGCATTTGTTGTTAAGTGTCTCGATAGATTCCTTGTGTTCATTACACTGATAATACAAATATCCCATTTTCGATTTGCATTGATCCCCATTAAATGTGCATGGATCAAATATGCTCCAGGACAATTTTGTGGGATTTGCAATGCAAACATGATTGTTGTTGGGGATACAACTCTGTGGGATCCATGTCGAGGGAAACATGGGAGAAGAAGGAATAGGGGAGCTGGCACAGAAGAGGAGAAGTCAAGGCATTGAGGAGTTGGCATAGAAGAGGAGTAGGCAAGAGGTAAAACGCAGGGAGATGAGGGGGGCTGCCTACAAGGAGGGAGTATAAGGATGTGATGAAGAGAGAAAGAGGGCAACGCGAAGAAATGCAGGAGAGGAAAGGAATATAAAGGAGAAGGAAGTCAGATGGGATGCCTGATGGTTAAAGAAGTCACGATTCCAATGGATTTGAGAAGCGCACAAGGCAGGGGACTGAAATCGAGAAAGGATGCAGATCAACATTGTAATATGTGTTTTGACTTATGATGGATTCAGAGAGCTCGTGGCACTGACCATTGACAAAAATGCCAAGGACAAAGATTGATTTTTCTAATAACAGGATAAGTAAATATAATAGTGGAGGAGGGGGGGGATTAAGAATGCGTTCGGAGTGAATATAATTGTTACTTTTAACTTCTCTTTGAGGTTTGACACAGGCATTTTTTGCATGCTTATCAACAATCTTATTGTTCTATCTAAGAACATGATAGTAAGAGATATTTCCTAGATTTTTGAGATGGTGTTGGATTCTGGAAATGATTTGGCATAGATCAACATTTTTAGGCTTCGAATTCTAAACCAGTTGTTGAATGAGGATTGAGGAATACCCGATGATGACTCGATTCACATAATTGTTGCTGTTGAGGATTTGGGAGCCCAATAGAAACCCATACGCTTGTGCTTTGTTGTTTGTATCTATACTGAGGCCCCACTCAAAGGAAATCGAGTTTACATGCAAGTGATCAGTGATGTAACCTCCAGCACTAGTGTTATCTGGATTAGACTTTGATGCTCCGTCGAAAAAAAGGCATGGTCTCTTAAGGGATTTTAACCATGTCGACAATTCCTCTTCATTCAAGCGAATTTTCCAGTCTTTGGACTTAGAGGGAGTGATCCTGGGAGGGAAGTCCATGATTTGAAGCCTGTCTAATACGAATTTAAGCCAAATTTTCTCTTCATGTTGGAGAAGATTATCATCCAACTTATTTGTTCCTTTTGCTACAATGAATTCAGATGCCAAACTCCATGTTTTGGCCAGAACTTTCCTGACTTCCGACTTTATGTTTTGAAATATTTGTTTATTTCTAGCAAGCCATATCTGCAACCATAAGAATGATGGAAGACTTCTCCAAAATATTTTTATCAAATTCTTATTCTTTAAAGAGTAGGGGTAGCTTGTTCTCCATGTAGCATAAAAATATGAGAGAGAGAGGTATAAATTGATGATGACCTCAATAGGGTTGAACAACAAAATCCAACATTCTTTAATGAATTTTCAATTTATAAATAGATGTTGGATTGTTTCTTCCTTGCTTTGAGACAGTGGGCACCTTGAGGGGCCATGAATGCCTTTCTTTCTCAAGATTTTATGCAGTTAGGATTTTTCCTTTTAGCATGGTCTAGATAATTTTTTATTTTATTTTAGGAAGGCTCTCAATCTCTCAAATTGATTTCCAGAGAGGCCATTCTGGATGGCAATAATCTTCTTACAACTTCCCATAACTTGATTTTACAAAAAATTCCCCACCTGTTGGGTTCCATTTGAATTTATCTGTCTGACCAAGACTAATTGGTGTTCCTCCTTTGGGTGCGAGAGGAGCATATTCCGTTGATCGTTGAAATTAGTTGGAAGGTATGGAAGAGATCAACCATCCCATGAGTTGTCTTGTTGGTTCTAGTTTGATATTTGAGCAAGAGAATTAATTCCTTTATTTATCATCCAAGTCTTGAGAGGAAGAGTGCCTTGAAGGTTAGAGAGAGGGGATTTACTCAGGATGTTATCTCTCCAAATATTTATGTCATGTCCACCACCTGGAATTATGGAAGAATTCTCTTTAACTAGAGGAAGAACTTTTTTGAGCAATTTCCAGATTTGAGTGTAAGGTCTTATGGGAATTTTTGCTATGAGAAGATGTTGTTGAGAGGAATTCAAATACTTTTTCTCAAGGATCTGTTTCCACCAAGTGGGCTCACCTGTTATGAATCTCCATATTATCTTTTCTCCAAACGCGATGTTCATTAAACCAGGAAATCGAATAGATATGCCTCCCTTATCATAAGGGGCAGTGACTTCTTTCCAATTTACCAAGCTAAATTTAATGGTCTCTAATTTTTCCCCTTGCCATAATAATTTTCTTATGATTAGCTCTATCTGCTTTTGTATTTATACTGGAGCTTGAATGATAACAAATTGATAAAGAGGAAGAGCTGATGAGGCTGATTTAATCAAAATAATTCTCCCTTCTAAGTTGAGCCAAAGCACACCCCAATTATGAATTTTCATTTTTTCATTTTATTTATAGAAAAATGCCAAATCTCTGACTTCAAAAAATATTTTGAGATAGGCAGACCCAAGTGTTTAAAATGGCACCAATTTGTTTTGAAAGAAACTCCAAATATTTGAGATATACGCTGAAGAATTCTTGCACGGGTGTTCCATCTATAAATGACGCTTTTTGCATTATTTAGGAGGCAACCAGAGGCCTCCAAGAATCTATCCAAGATGTTTTTGAATCGTTTTGCAACAATACATGATGTACCCCCCATGAATGGGGTGTCATCATCAAATTGGCAATGGTTTATGCTCTTGAATCCTCTACTGAAGTGGATGCTAATGATGGTGCCATTTTGTCTACTATGCTCTAATTTCCTACTAAGAGATTATGCCATGATGATGTAGAGGAAATGAGATAGCGGACTCCTTGTCTTAAGCCTCTTGAACTTTGAAAGAAACTTCCTGGTCTTCCATTGATAAAGGGGGCTATCCATGGGCCTTGAATACAAGCTTTTATTAGATCAACGGAAGTCGAGTCAAAGCAAAACTTATGAAGGACAACATATAGATAGGAATGGTTGACTCTGTCAAAAGAATTTGCCATATCAAGTTTCAATATGAAGCCTTGTTCTTTTCTAGTCAAGCTGGAATGAATGGCTTCTTGAACAAGCATATTGTTATCAACAATTTGCCTATTTGGGATAAAGCCTCCTTGATTTTCGGAGATTAAATTGAGAAGGAGAGGCTTAAACCTATTTTCTAAAACCTTGGTGATAATTTTGTAGGAAGAGTTACAAAGAGATACAGGTCTAACGCGATGAAAGGAAGAGGGTTTAATTTCTTTAGGGTTGAGAGCCAGAAAGGTGGAGTTGCTATTGCCACCTATTTTCCTTTTTTCTGAAGACCCATCGAATCATTTTTAATAAATCATTTTTAATGAGAAACTAAAACGTGCGATAGAAAGCAATGGGCATTTTTAACAAATCCTTTTTAATGAGAAACTAGAACGTGCGATAGAAAGCAATGGACAAGCCATCACACCCTGGGGCTTTATCTAGTTGTAGATTTCAAATGGCTAACCGAAGTTCCTCTTCTTCCACTTGTTTGGTGAGCACTGAATTTGTCTCCTCTGAGACCAATTAAGGAATGTAACTTATAAAATCTTCATAGTTTGAATTCCCAATACTCGCTGAAAGAAATTTTTTAAAGTGTTGTTAGGATTCCTTTTTTATTTCTTCCCGCCCCTTTATTTCAAAATCCTCTTCTCCTTTGATTGACTCTATAAGGTTTTTGACCTTTCTCATTTTGGTGGTGTTGTGGAAAAAGGTTGTGTTCTTATCACCAACCTGAATCTAAAGATTTCTGGACTTCAACCTCCAAGTTTCTTCCTCATTTAGGTTATTCTTATATATTTCCCAATATATTTCTTTCTCTTTCAATTGTTTCTCTTTTGTGACTTCTCCTTCTTCCATGCTCTTTTGGACTTGTTCTAAGTCCATTTGTAACTCATTTTTATTTTGTTGTGTTTCTTTGTAGTGTAAATGGACCCATTCCTTTAGAATTTTGCTGAAATTCTTTAACTTTGATTCCCAAACGAAGCTTTGGGAGCCATTGATGTTTTGGTTCCAATCTTAGGAGACCAACATTCTAACTTCTTCATAGTTGGGCCAAAGGGGGTTGTATCAAAAGGGAAGAGGTCCCAAATTTTCTCTTTTCTTGAATTTTATGGCTATGGGATTATGCTCAGAAGTTGCTAAGGGAATGATTTTTGAGATCACCAAGTTATAATCTGGTATAATACTGTCTTGAAGCAAAAAATTGTCCAATCTCTCTTTGTTGTTTCCCGAACCTAATCTTTTGTTGCTCCATGTAAATTTACCAGTTTTAGGTACTATGTCAATTAAACTGTGAGCTTCTATAATTTTCTTGAGCTTATCTCTGAAAGGATCTTCCTGAAAGCAACCACCTTGTTTTTCATCTGCGTTCCTTATCAAATTTATATCTCCTCCAACTATAATTTTTTATTAGTTTTTGAATTTAAGCAATCAACCAATGTTTTCCAACATTGTTATTTGTCTCTGTAATGAGGAGGAGCATAAATGTTGAAGATGCTAATTTGATATCCAGAGGTCTTATTTACGAATTCAGTCTTTATCCAATGTTGTTCTTTGATCTGACATATAAGTTCCTAAGAGGATTGTTTCCACACTGTGCAAATTCTGCCAGAGGCACCTATTGTGTTTATTGTTGTTCCTCCATAATGTTTTATTTTTTGGATTACCTAATTCATTTCTTGTTCAGAAGACTTGGTCTCCTGAATTAGGAAGAAGTATGGGCATTCATATTTGATAAGATCTTTTGTTGCATTGACTTTCGAGGGATGTCCGAGACCTATGTAGTTCCAGGAGACCAAATTCATTATTTACTTTGGGATGGAGCAGAGAGACCTTTCCCTTGAACTGTCTGAGATTATTTTTCTTTGTTTCCAATACCTTTTTATATGTATGTTTCCATTGGTTGTTGGGTCCCCATGGCCATTTCTTTTATTACTGCTTCGTTTCTTATTTATTTATTTGATTTCCTTCCATGCTTCTTATGACCATCAGAAAGAAAGAGAGATTCCTTGAATTGATTTCTTGTTAAAATCCTTTCAAAGGAAGGAGGAAGAGGGTTCAAGGGAGGGCCAGGGGAGATAGTGTGAGGGATAGGGGGGGGAAGATGGGAAGGGGAAAGAGGGGAGGGAGGGGGAGAGGGGGATCATCCTCTATAGCAGAAGAGGGTTCAAGAGGGGGAGGTAGAGAGGAAAAGAGATTGGATCTTGGAGGAAGAGATAGAGAAGAAGAGGATGGGGGGTCAGCTCTAGGAGGGGGAGCTGAAGAGGAAGGGTTTGATGACTTTGTAGGCTTGTTTCCAATTTTTTTTTCTTTTGACAGTTTCCCAATGTAGGTCTTGAGTTTCAGTTGCTTCTTCTACTTCTTTCTTTGGACATCTATTTGCAAAATGACCATATTCATGACATACCTTGCATTTTAAAGGGAGATGCTCATAGTCCAATTGTTGTATGTGTGTCCAGTTATCTACCTTAATATTCACTACTTCTCGTAATCCCTTTCTGAAGTCAACTTCCACACATATTCGGGCACAAACATGCATATTCGCTTTTGTTCACTTCAGTCTATTTATTTTCCGAATGTGTTTCCTATTGCTCTTACTGATTCATCTTCCCAACAATGAAGAGAGAGGTGGGGAAGGCGAACCCAAACTGGAACAACATTAGGAACATCTAGTTCGAGGTTGAAGTCTGGAGCCCATATGTTAAAATATAAGCCTCTAGTATCCATGAAGTATGGTCTGTTTCTGAAAATGAGATCTTTGTCTTCTCTGGATTAAAAATAGAAAGTAAAATAGCCTCTACCACATAAGCGAATGGATATTTGGCCTTGAGTTGAAGGAGACCAATTTATTTCTACCCATTTTTTCACAGTTTTTGGAGAGGGCTATAGGCCCGTGAACATCCCTACTAGACCCCTTTCAGACAAAGAAAGAGTAGCCCTTCGAGGCATCGCAAGGGACAAAATGATTTCAGGGATGTCCTCTAGTTTTTTGACAAACTTGGAGATGGCAGGTCGATCTGGAGGGGGACCAAGGGAGGAAATGATGTTGGCAAAGGCTAGAGTAGCAACGTCAGGGGGGGCGTAGTAGCATAGTGACCCCCCTTCAGATTAGACTCCGGAGAGGCCATAGAGAAATCGAGCAAGCTTGGAGGTTGAAAGCGTCCTCAGAGGGAGAACACAGTGTAGGACAGCTCATGTTATTGAATACTTGATGTGATAAAGACATTTTGAATGCCTAACATTCCAAAGATGCATATAATCTTCAACCATTGTGGTCCCAGTTCCCATGCCCTCTTTACACTTTGATACATGCATTATTGTTAGAATGCCCAATTTTCTCAAAAAATCCTATTTATTCAACAAGCGTATGTTGCATATCCTACATTTTAAAGGTACTTGGTTATCAAAACCTTAGTAGAGGATGTGCCACTATGTTGTATCATTATAGATGCAAATTTTAAATTATCCCATAAGGTTCATAAAGGTGAAACATATGCACTTAGATTTGCTCATTTGAATGTGTGGTTTGGGATGTGCAGTGCCCTTATGAATGTGTTGTTGGATAATTGAGTCGAGGAACATAGCCCCCAAGGCATAAGATTTCAAAGATGCACTTACTTATTGGTTATTGTGGGCCTTAGTCCCATCCTCTCTTCTCTTTTTTATGTGCATTGTTATTAGGCATTGAGCATGAAATAGGCTATAGGTGGTCCCCACCTACTACTGACCTATGGGGCCCATGACTTATACTACTTATGAATAGGTCCCACCTCCTATGCATGACCTCCAATTATTTATCCCATGGATTTGGATGTCCAATGCCCCCATGAATGTGCCAGTAAATATTTTAGGTAAAGAACACATTCCCAAAGCCTAATATTTCAAATTTGCACCTAGTTATTAGTTCTCATGGGCCTTGTACCCTCTCTTCTCTTTTTTATGTGCATTGCTGTTGGGTATTGAGAAATTGGGTTATATATAGTTATCACCTATTAATTTTGTATGGGGTCCATGATTCCCACTACTTATCAATGGGACCCACGTCCTACTTATGAGCTTATCCCATGATGGGTCTATGCTTAATTCTATATTCCACACCCACTTCTCTAAAAAACCCCCAATAAATTAGTAGGTGTAAAATGCATAACCTAAATTTCAAAATTATTTGGTAAGCCAAACCTTTTAAGGGGATTTTCCATTATGTTGATTTATCTCACATGCAAATCTTGAAAGTACTGCCCCTAGAGAATTCCCACAAGTTAATATGTGTCGTGACCTAAGAGTTTGCAACACCATTGTGATTCCTCAACAATCGCAAAACCAAATTACGAGTACAACACTTGGAGTATGCCTCTTATTTGTACTTATAATGTGGTTTGTTAACACTTGTTTCTGAATTACAATTTACCGATTCACAATTACTACATGACATTAACTTCCACTCATGCAATGTGCAATATCAAATGTCAATACCGTCAAACCATGTAACATCACAATGTACACATGTAGGGTGGAGGTCTGTAACCTTCAAAGATTTTATAATCAAATTCATTTACAATATAATATACATTCTTTTCATTACATCATGTGGGAGGAGGCTCGAGTCACTGCCCCACCCATCCTCTCCAAAAGTAATAAAAGAACTGACCTCAAAATACAATTTTGGGTCAACTCAGGTGGGACCGATCTAACTCGTTCACCCATCGAGTGGTAGACGCTAGTCGCGGACCTAAAATCTTAGACTTGCACCTCGGCCTACACCTTCGAACTATACCCTCAGTCTAGATGTCAGACCTGTACTTACGAGCTGCTCCTTGAACTTGAATGTCTCGGCTATTCTCTTGTTCGACATTGTCAATGAACCTGTCACCCTATGCGACCTTGGTTCTTGACTTGATTGAGCATATCCCATAGCCTGCATTTGGTTCTTCCTTGCTTCTTCACTCCGTTTGGTTCTTCCCTTTTCAACTATGTTATGCTCAGTTATTTCCATTGATTGAATTATGTCACTGATTGTGTTCTCTCCCTCATCCCTCTTGGTTATATATACCTGCTTATAGTAAGGGGACACGAAGGGTCACGACTCCTTGGTTACTAGGGCTGAGCAATGGGTCATTGTGACTCCACATCATGCATACTCGTGCACCTCATGTGATTCTACTCAATTAAATGCACCATTCATACTTCACTTGGGTTGATATGTCTCGATGGCCATACTTCGATTAATTGGATCATCATGTGGTCCCATCATGTTGCATCATGCGATGTGGGCACATATCCTGAGCACAATCGCCTCTCAACCCAACTTGCTCAATCCATTTTTGGGAATTCTCAGCTTTTTGGTGCCAACATCAACCAACTCCTCCTCAACGCTCTAGCTCACATCATGGACAAGTTCCCCCCATCTTTGAGCGGAAACCCAAAAACATTATAAAATGCCACATTTCTTGCGATGGGAGGTCAACCGTGCTCTCTGTTTTGATGTTTCTTAAGGCACGTGCAGGTGCTCATCCTTGAGGGATTAACATCCCTCCCCTTCCCCCTCCACAGTAATAAAATGTTGTTATCTTGACAATGAGCCCCCTCGACAACCTTTCCATCACCAAGGTGAAATACAATAGAGAAAATTTGCTCATGTCCCTAAAATTGCATCTCATCAACTTTCCTTTCAACTAAACATGCTCTCTATCAACCATCAACGCTACGTATGAAGAGAGTACTCTAAGCACTCTTGTACATCTAAGCCTCACCACCAATGGTTTAATCTCTATATGACCCCATGTAAAGATGAAATGGCCTAGTATCAAGGACTCCCTCTCCCAAATCCATACTCCCTCAAAAGAAAAAACATATTCTGATTCCCCAAATATCATGTCCATCTTTCTAAGAGTGCCCTGGAAACCCTATCATCCATAAATTGCAATCCATACTCTCTCTCATAAAATATGAAATGTGTCGATGAACTCCCATCTCATGGACATACATCCATGACCATACAAAAGAGTCTTCATAACATGTCTCCACATACTGAGCTCCGCCATATCTCATACTAATTGGGTAGCCAATCCAATTGATGTGCTTGATCAATGAGAATGTACATCTTGATGCAAGAGACCAATCCATGCTTCTTCTTGTCATTGGTCTACTCTATCATACACCTATTCTATAGGTGATGCCTTTCTTAGGCATCATGGGTGCAATGCTCCTCCATTGAGGCACTACCTCCACCATTAATGGATCTAGTGAGAGATAAGGGCTCAAAAGTAAACTCCGCGACTTTAAGAAACTAAAGTATCTGACTGATGCTATATCCTCAAATATATTTGTCTTGGAACATCCTAACTTCTAAATTCGTTGCTATGTCACCTAAAAATCATATATTCCTATAGCATATTTGTAATAGTCAACAATGGAGGTAAGACCTTTATCAACTTCCTCTACATATGCACCATCGACCCTAGAAGAACTATATGAGCTTCCTCTTCCCTTGGTATCTCCTTGATAAAGGAATCTAAGTGAAGATTCTTGATGTCCACTCTCTTTGTTGATGGAAAGATCTCCCCCTCCTTTCCAACTTCTCAAATGTCCCAATCTACCAGATAATTCACAAGTGATCCTGCACACATCATCCCTCTTTTGTTGTTGATCATGAGGAACCAAAACTACTCCCTATCAAGGTACCTACATGTGTGGATCCTCCTCATGCAATTTGACTATGGACATTCTCAAATGATATCCCAATTTTCTCTTCTTGATCATCAGAACATACATGATTACATCTCCTTCAAGGAATGCTAACTATCCCACTGCAAAGAATGGTATGACCTCTACAATATGAATAAAGTATTGACCCAATATCATCACACATTCATCCAATGGAAACACTCTCAAGTCTAGTTTCCCAAACCTGATAAGGTGATCATGTCCTAAGTTGTAAAAATTCTCAAATTTGGAATTGCTCAGAATTGGTTGAAAATAGAACGACCAGATAGGTCTTGTTGATACGATCTTGGCGCCGTGAACGACACTCAAATCCGACACTGTATGTGAAAGTTATGCAGGTTTGAAGTTTCTAGTATCCTCCAAAAATTAGTTTGACCAGGGTTGACTTTTGACTTTGGAATTATTAAAAAAAGAATATTCCTTGGAATATTTCGAGAATATTCCTTGAAATATTCCATATGGGCGATTCAAGCTTCGACACTTGGCATTCTGTGAATGGGCAGTGGTTTGACTTTGGTTTTTTGGACCAATGAGGGGTTGCCACGTGGCAGGCCCGGAGATCGCCACGTGGCCCCAGCTCGTGGAAAATTTGGCGTTCAAATTTTTTTTTGTAAGTCCGCGGGTTTGAACCCCAGAACACCTGCACACAATGCAAGCGCTCCAACCAATTCGGCTACAACATGTTTCTTAACTATTAACATTCACAGTTTGTATTTGTGGAGTGCAATAATTTTAGGCGGAGGAAAAAGGGGCTAGCCTGACTCCATAAGACCTTACTTCCCATGACCGCGGGCTTATGTACCAGTGGGTAACGATTACACTAACTATCATATGTGACCACACCAAAACTATTGCGGAGGTTATGTTGACGTGGTTTGTTAACGAATTAAGTTGCAGTTTTGGTGGCGGTTTGGGCGGAGTTTGCATGTGACCGCCACCCATAATATTTAATGCTAATCGCCAAGCAGTTTCGCCTATTTTGGGCGTGGTTCCCCTAAAACCGGCGGAGATAGCCAAAATGGTGTTGTTAATTGCAATTTGCCCAATTTTAGTGGGATTTTTTTATGACATTGGGAAAAAATACTGTTTGGGCCATAACTTTCACTATATTGAACCTTTTTGGACGAAATTTTAGTCAATTTCGACTATTCTGAGCATTCCAGAGCCATTGGGACAGGTTGTAGAGCCAACAGAGTTGACCTTCAGGTACTTTTTCTTCAGGGAAGCTTCGAGAGCCATAAGGGCCTAGAGGTTGTTGGAGTTGTTTTGGGCTGTGTTTAACCATTTGAGATGAAACAAAAGTCAATTTATATTGATTTCTTCATTCTAAACTCATTTTTACAGCTGGTTTGGTCTGTTTAGGACTTGTTTTCACTATATTACCAATTTGAGCATCATAATATATCAAGGACATGCCCTTGGGAGCCTTGGACTCGGCAGATGTAGCCCAGGAGCAGTGAACTGCCTCATCATGTTGCTGTGTGTTTATGGTGAAATTTTTCTGCTGTGTTATTCAGATTAAAGTTGTTAAACAATAAAACTAATTAACTCTCACTCACACATAAGACTCAGAAACTTATCATAACACTTTGTTTTACTTGCAAGACCTTACAAACATTTTGCACACTTAATTTAATGGAAATGAATACTTTGAACAACAGTACAAATACTTTCATTTTCAGATCAGATGGTATCAAAGCTCAGGATTAGAGCCTTAGAAGCTAGAGTTTTATTCAGCATTTGTTTTGTGCAAAGATATAGTTGATTGTTTGCAAGTTTTGATGATTACTAGGCTTAAACTCAAGAGAGGTGAATGACACTTGGTTAGTGCACAAACTAATCCACAACCAAGAAGGGTCAGAGAGCCACCTCCAAGAGCCATAGAAGCAGCTTTAAGCATGTCTTCAAGAGAGAGAGAAGCTCCTGAAGATATTGATCCCAAAGAAGAAGAACGGGTATTCCAAAAAGCTTTCCTAGACATGACAGAGATGGTGAGGATACTCTACCAAAAAAGGAATGATAGCCTTGTTGGAGAAGGGTCTAAAAACCAGAAAGAAGGAGAGGGTTCTTTAGGAGGAAAGAAAAGTGATGACAAGTCAAAGAAAGGACACAGAGGAAATGGTGATCCACCATCCCCATCTTCATCCTCTTCCTCTACATCGTCATCCTCAACTTCGGTGAATCAATATCACAAGTCTAAAACCACTGGTAAAAGTCCATTTTTAAAGCTTGATGTCAAATTTGAATTGCTTATGTTTAACGGTGAAGTCAATGCAGAGAAACTTGACAATTGGATCAGACAGTTGGAAGTTTACTTGAGGATACAAAACCTTCATGAAGACGACACCAAGATTCAGTTAGCCTCTTTAAGAATGGAAGGAGTAGCATTGGTATGGTGGGAAGCCAAGACCAAATATGAAATTAAAAAACATGGTAAGATCACTTTATCATGGGCTGAATTTATTTCCGCAATTAAACAACAATTTTATCCATTAGCTCATTTACAAAAGGCTATCATGAATTGGCAAAGTTTTAGACAACTTAAAGGACAAAGTGTTCAAGAATACACTCAAGAGTTTAGAAGAAGGGCTTTACTACTTGGAATTGATTTGCATAGTCAAGATACCTTGCTGAGTGGTTTACACAATTACCTTATACATACTATCCTTATGTTCAATCCTACTAGTCTAGACGAAGTTTGTGTGCAAGCTACGCATTTAGAGGCTAGAGGCAAACAATCTTTTGATGGGAATATGGATAGTGAATTCAAAGGCAAAGGGAGGAAAAAAAATGCAAACTCTAGGAAAGAAAAAGGAAAGTTCTTTTGTAAAAATTGTTCCAAAACAAGCCACGATGAATACCATTGCTGGAAGCTTCATCCGGAGTTGAAACCAGAGAAATTTAAAAACAAAGATCACTGTTGAACAAGACTTAGGGTCTGAATCAGGTGACGAAACAAAAAGCATCGCCATGATATTGAAGAGCATAAAGGGGAAAGAAGTCGTACAAGAAAAAATCCCAGTTCTAGCATGTTAAACTGTCACATAGAAGCTCAAAATGAAAAGAGGAGGATAGAGTTGTTTCATGTGAGGATAATAGCCAAACACACAAAGATAGACACACTATTTGACAGTGGGTCTCAAGAGAATCTCATCTCAGAAGACGTAGTCAAGAAGCTGAAACTCGAGACCATTCCTCATCCAAAGCCATATCCACTTGGATGGATTTGCAAGGATGCTAATTTACAAGTCTCAAGAAAGTGCATGTTGTGTTTCGCCATAACAACTCATTATGTTGATTGGGTTGAATTAGATGTGGTACCTCTTGACATTACAAGTGTTGTGTTGGGTAGTCCGTATTTATATGACAGAAAAGCGATCTTCCATCGCCATGAGAACAAGTATCATTTGTTTAAGGATGGTAAAGAGATTATTGTGAGAGCACATCGGAAGAAGCTAGAATCTTCTTCAGTCCATTCAGGGAAATTGAAAAGGCTTGTCAATGCAAGTCAAAATCTGACTTTGTTGATGGTTAAACAAAAAGATTTTGTACATTCTCCTTTTCATGTTATTGCTGATGTAAATGATGATATGTTTCAGCTTGAAATCAAGTCGTCTTTTGAAGATGACAAGATGTTGCAGAAAGTGCCTTTAGTGTCAATTAGTGCAAAGAACAAAATGTTAGTGCAGAGTGGTGCAAGAATCCAAAAGATGGAAACGCATGCAAGCAAGGAGGACACAAAGTTCAGCATGGGTCAATGCTGGTTTCAGAATGGCAGTTTGGTATGGCGAGAAAACTTGGTCGGGATTCGGCACAAGTACATGGCTCATTCAACAAAAATTCGCCATGAGGACAGTTGGCAAGGTGAATCTTATTTTCAGTCTTCTTTGAAGTTTGACCATTGTAGAAAAAATATGTACTCTGCAAATTTCAAAAATTTGCATCATGACTTAGTGAATTTTAGCAACGGTCGGTCAGTGGATTCAAGGAACAATTTATCTTTTTATGAGAAGCTCAATTTGATGACGTCAGGAAGATTTCAGTGGTTCAGGGTTGGAAGAGTGGAGAATCAGTCTCCTCATCTTCATTTTATGTATTCAGAGAGCTTTTGTGGGTCAAAAAGCTTCCCATTTGGGAAGTGTGATCAGGTGATCATGTCCTAAGTTGTAAAAATGCTCAAATTTGGAATTGCTCAGAATTGGTTGAAAACAGAACGACCGAATAGGCCTTGTCGATATGATCCTGGTGCCACGAACGACACTCAAATCCAACACTGTATGTGAAAGTTATGCAGATTTGAAGTTTCCAGTATCCTCCAAAAATCAATTTGACCAGGGTTGACTTTTGACTTTGGAATTATTTAAAAAAGAATATTCCTTGGAATATTTCGAGAATATTCCTCGAAATATTCCATATGGGCGAATTAGGCTTCGACACTTGGCATTCTGTGAATGGGCACTGGTTTGACTTTGGTTTTTTGGACCAATGAGGGGCTGCCACGTGGCAGGCCCGGAGACCGCCACGTGGCCCCAGGTCGTGGCAAATTTGGCGTTCAAAAATATTTTTGTAAGTCCGCGGGTTTGAACCCCAGACCTCCTGCACATAATGCAAGCGCTCCAACCAATTCAGCTACAACATGTTTCTTAACTATTAACGTTCACAGTTTGTATTTGTGGAGTGCAATAGTTTTAGGTGGAGGAAAAAGGGGCTAGCCTGAATCCATAAGAACTTACTGCCCACGACCGCGGGTAATGGTTACACTAAATATCATATGTGACCACACCAAAACTATTGCGGAGGTTACGTTGACGTGGTTTGTTAAAGAATTAAGTTGCAGTTTTGGTGGCGGTTTGGGCGGAGTTTGCATGTGACCGCCACCCATAATCTTTAATGCTAACCACCAAGCAGTTCCGCCTATTTTGGGCGCGGTTCCCCTAAAACCAGCGGAGATAGCCAAAATGGTGGTGTTAGCTGCAGTTTGCCCAATTTTAGTAGGATTCTTTTATGACATTGGGAAAAAACACTGTTTGGGCCATAACTTTCACTATACTGAACCTTTTTGGACAAAATTTTAGTCAATTTCGACTATTCTGAGCATTCCAAATCCATTGGGACAGGTTGCAGAGCCAACAAAGTTGATCTTCAGGTACTTTTGCTTCAGGGAAGCTTGGATATCCATCAGGGCCTAGAGGGTGTTGGAACTGTTTTGGGCTATGTTTAACCATTTGAGGTGAAACAAAAGTCAATTTATACTTATTAATGCATTATGAATTAACTTTTATAGCTGGTTTGGTATGTTTAGGTCTTTTTTTCACTGTATTACCAATTTGAGCATCATAATATATCAAGGACATGCCCATTGGGAGCCTTGGACCCGACAGATGTAGCCCAGGAGGGGTGAACTGCCTCATCATGTTGTTGTGTGTTTATGGTGAACTTTTTTTGTTGTGTTATTCAAATTAAAGTTGTTAAATAGTAAAAATAATTAACTCTCACTCACACATAAGACTCAGAAACTTATCATAAACACTTTGTTTTACTTGCAAGACCTTACAAACATTTTGCACACTTAATTTAATGGAAATGAATACTTTGAACAGCAGTACAAATACTTTCATTTTCATATCAAAACCAATGACCCGCTCTCATTGGCATGTCTCCGAGTTTCCCTATAGTCAACATCATTTATGAGTTCACTACCTTGAATGCACTAATCTTATCTTCCTTCTACTTCTGTAAAGACTTCATTGTTTTTCCACTGATGAAGCTGTGAGTTACTCGATATTTAACAAGCAACCCTCTTCCTTCCCAACATTGTGACATGTACAAACCGAAGTCTTATATCTCCCCTCAATCATATAGGATCCTACTATTTTTCCTCCATCAACAAAGAAATCCTCCTAGTTGTCTCAAGATATTTCCTTGAGGTGTTCCTAAGTGAAGTCTTCCTTGCAACTAGAGAAGCATCCTTCTTTGTGGAAAACAACCCTCTTGAAGATACTTGCATATTCTTGGTAAGCTCTCTAGGATCTGCCTACCCTAAATTAATATAGAGTCCCTTCCTTAAAGAATCCCCTACTCCAACCTTTCCCTGATTCCCATGTTGTACTCGTGAATGCCCCATTCCTGGCCCATATTTGGTAGATTTCTGACTTCTACCCTAGCTCACATAAAGCCAACCCAATATTAGCCTCTTGGAAATTGATCACAGAAATACCCCAATAACCCGAGATATCAAAAAGCCTCCAAAGCCTGCAAATCATCTTCTCAATGTGATAAATTCCCACCAGATAATCCTACCCCAACATTACCTCACTAATGAAGAAAAGTCTTTATGTCGATGAACTTGTCAAAATATGTTCAGATATCCACCTCCGTGTGGTGTGAATCCCACCATAAAATAAGCTCTAATATGCCACCTCCTAGTGGTGGATCCCACCACATAATAAGCTTTGATACCACCTGTCATGCCCCTATAACATTCTCATGATTTAAGGCACATTGTAACCTCTAAGCATGCAACACTAACATGGTTTCCCAACAATGGCGTGACCAACTTATGAATACAACATCTAGACTATGCCTCCTCTTTGTACTTATAATGTGATTAGTTAACACTTGTTTCCAAATTAAAAGTTACCAATTCACAAGTACTACATGACATTAACATCTAGTCATACAATGTGTAATACAAAAGATCAATACCATCAAACCACGTATTATCACAATGTACACAACATGCAAGATGGAGGTCCATAACCTCCAAAGCTTTTATAATCGAACTTTATCTACAATATAATGTACATTATTTACATTACATCACATGGTAGAAATCTCTGGTCACTCGCCTACTTGTCCTCTCCGAAAGCAATATAAGAACCAGCCTCAAAATATAAGTTCGTGTCACCTCGTGTGGGATTGACTTGACCTGTTCACTTGTTGGGGGGGAAACTCTATCTACAACCATGAAATTTGAAACCTCCACCTTGGCCTATGTTAGTTTTGTAGCATCACACATGTGTTCTAGTCTCGACTTTGGCCATATAGGCTTAGAAACACTAGATCTCCAAAACCTAGAAAAGGTTTAAGGAGAAAACACCTAGAGATGCCTCAATTAAGTTAATTGATAAACAATTAAATAGTTCCTAAGTATAACTTAGGAAAAGTGATTAATTAACAACTATTAAGTGAGAAAGGTGAAAATTTTCTAGAATCACACAGATTGAGTTGGAGATGATCTTATCCGTTGATTGAGATATAATCATGGTCGTTGGTTCACCAAGGAGATATTATAAGAGCAACTCGATGGGTAGATGGAGAATACACTTGTGAGGTTGAGTTCCTTGGCAGATAGTTATCCAACTCCAAAGGTCGAGCAGAGAAGAAGAGTTCGAGCCAAAGAGGGAAGCAGAGATAGAGAAGGAGCAAAGACAATGATTCCATACGAGTTTCCAGTTCCTGGGAGTTAGTAGCAGGAGGGTTGAGTTTTACTCAATGAGGTTGCGTAGGGATTGCATGGGAAAATTTAGAGGAGGAGTTCAATTTAACTTAAGAGAGGGTCGAGTCAGGTGCTAGAGGTCAGGAGAAAATTCAGAAGGCCAAGCGAGTCATTCTCAGAGGCTGAGCTAGGTAGAACGACAACATCAAAGCAACTTCCAGGCAATGCGAGTTTGGCCTGCGCAAGGGCTGACGTAGAGGTAGTTAGAGTAGCTTGTTTGTGCTAGCTTTGGAGGTGGATTAGTGTCAGGTGAGACAAAAATTGTCTCACTAATTTTTGGCCATATTATCTAGTAGAGGATTGCTAGTTTGGCATCCATATTGTATTAAAAATTTTCATTGTTGCATAATAATAATAAAACCCTCATTTGTTGCATCGATTGTCCCACATTGGGTTTTTTCGGGGACATTTGTCCAAAAATAATAGTGTCTTTTTTTATTTTGTGTGTGCTCTATATTTCTCTGTTCCAGTTATTTTCCGCAATGTATTTTATTTTGGTGAAAATTGCAATTGTGATTTTATTCGTTATTTTACGTAGCAAATAAATTACACTTAATATTAATAAGTTAGAGAATAATTTCTAGTTGCTGCAATAGAATTGAAAATTTCACATGGTATCAGAGCAGTGTTGAAGACAGATTAGAGGCTTAGAAGTGAGGAGAAATTTTGTGCAAGTTCAGTGGGAGTCTTGAGAATAGTTTTCAGGATCTGCGCAGAGGCCAACCAGAGTGCAAATTGTTGGGAAGGGTTCGATTTCTAGTTGCAGGGGCAAGAAAAGTTCAAATAGCCTAGTAGCAGTTCCAAGAGGAAGTGGTGGTGCTGGGAAGTAGTTCCAGTAGGAAAATCAAAGATCTCATCGGGTAGATTTGGGCGCAGTTGGTTTGATGCATTTTTGCAGTACCATAATCAACACTAGGTGGAAGAGAAAATCATACACATAGGAATTTATCATAGGGTTTACAGCTGGCGAAAGTAATAGGAAGAACTACGCATTCTAGAAGGGAGTGCGAGTAGCAGAGTGAGAAGCCAAGCAAGAAAGGGAGGAGATTCATGTTTATTTTCCCAGTTGTGTGTATTCTATTGATTTTTGTAGCATCGGAAAATGCTCTAAGCCCCAAATTTTGTGGAGAGGCTTAGATAGTAGTATTCCAAAGAACCCAAAAATTGTTTATGAAAATTTCACTTAGTTAATGTTTTATTAAGACAATTAATTATTTTAATGGAGACCCTAAGTCTAAATTTAGGGAAATTAAATAATTAAAGGACATTAATAAAACAAAGTGAGAATAATCTAGAAAAGGAGGAGATCAAGTCTAATATAATCTTAGTCATTGTTTAGAGATCTAATCTCGGCCATTGATTTCTCAACAAGAAGATTATAAAGGAAGGCTTGAGGGTCATTTGAAAACACACACGAAGTGAATCTTGAGATCGAATTCTTCCGACGGAGAAGTGCTTAGACGAAGATCATATCTAAGTGATTCAGTGTAGTGAGGGGCATAGTAGCTTCCAGAGAGAGATATTTTCTCAGTCGGAGAATCATCAGCAGAGAGAGGAAAATAAACGTTCAGCAGAGCTAGTCAGGTTGACGTAGAGCTATCGCAGAGGGTTTCTGAGATTCAGCTGTTGGATCAGATCCAAAATCCAAAAGTCGGGGTGTGAGACCGGGAGGCCCAGATCTAAGATTCTGGGAGTCAGATCGATCCCTTGCTAGGGTGATGCAGTGCTTAGAGTAGGTGACACAGTGCCTACGCAGCGACTGCACAGAGGTTGCGCAGAGACCTCTACAGGCAGTTCTTCCAATGTTCGGATTAGCCGAATTTTCCAGTGATTGAGTGAGGTAAAACTCACATTTCTTTCTGCTAGTATTTTTTTGTGTAACTGAATAACCCTTGAGGTACAGAGATGTGTTCAAGATTTTCTTCTACTTAATAATACAAACCCTCAGATCTGTTGCACTGGTTTTCCTGCATTGGGTTTTTCTGGGGACTTGTGTCCAAAAATAATTGTGTCCTATGTGTGATTGATTTCTTGCTAAGTTTCCTTGTTTCAGAATCATATTTTTATTCAGTGTAGGCTGCTTCAGTGGTTACTTCAGTAATTCATATCTGAATTAATTCTGTAAAAGTAATTTACATAATAGGAGAAGTACACTCAGTTGTTGCAGTAGGATTCCTAAGATTGTCAGATCTAGGAATTTTCACATGGTATCAGAGAATTTGATGTGAAACAGGAAGAGCAGATCTGAATCTGAAGTGAAGGCTGAATTGCTACAGCAACAGGAGATCGAATCCTAGAGGGATTGCACAAATCTAGCGAGGAGGGATAAAGTTTCGAGGTTGACTCTCTCTGAGTGAGTCGACATAGAGGTAGGAATTATGGTTCAAGATTTTGCTGAGGTAGAGGGAGTTGCGCAGAGCCTTCACTAGAGCCAGAGGGATGCAGTTTTCTACAGGTAGTTGCAGGAGTAGAGAAGTGCCAGAAGAAAAATCATATAGCAAGGAATTCTTCCTCAGTGAATTCCTAGCCGAGGAATTCAACAATTTTCTAGGATTTGAGCAGCAGATCAGGGAAACATATCTACTTGCTACAAAGGGAGTGCTTAAGGCTACCTAGGATGCACATAGGGGGAGAAAGAGGAAGCAGTTCGACAAATTTTCCGCTGAGATGGCAACTCATGGTCTTATAGATCAGGATTGGTTGGAGGGTTCCTCCAACTATGTAATATGGAAGGAAAGGATTCAATTTCTTCTAGATGAATACAATCTCAAGGTGTTCGTGGAAAATGTGGTTTGGTACCTACAGATCCGGATCAAGACAAAAAGTACAAGGCCAACATGGCAAAGTGCAAGAGGCTAATCCTTGATGGAGGCAAGGATCACATAGTCTCACATTTAGCTTGCAAGGGAACCGCCAGGGAGATGTGGGAAGCCTTGTCCTTTTTGTATGAAGGAACTTCCGAGCAGTGGAAGATGTACTTGGAGTAGAAGCTCCGCATGATCCAGATGCAGAAGGGGGAGCGCATTGCTCCGTTCCTTACAAGACTTCCATAGATACAAGAATAGTTAGTAGTCGTGGGATCCACCCCAACTGCAACGACTATGGTGAGGCTGGCCCTTAACGCAGTCATAGAGGAGTGGCAAGTTTTTGTCCAAAGCATTTTGGGCAGGGCTACGCTTCCTAGTTGGGAGCAAATGTCGTCAGCACTTCAGGAGGAAGAGCTAAAGAGAGATCTATTCAAGTGCAACCTTGAAAACAACAACGATAGTGGATTAAAGACTTTAGAGGAGGAGGAGAATGAAACCCTCGCATCAAAAGGGAAGCAAGGGCAAAAGAGACAAAAAAAAGACGTCTAGAAGGTGACATGCTTCAGATGTGGTGAGATGGGCTACTTTGTATCACAATTTCCTCTGAAGAAAAAGGACAAGGATGAGAAGCATGATCCAACAGTTGCAGCCGCAAATATCGAGCAGGACGAGTTTGCTATGCGTGCCCATGCTTCTCGAGGAGAGAAGTGGGGCGACATAGAACTCTAGTTCATATTGAACTTTAGTTGGGCAGGATCCTTGAGGAGCCCACCTCATGGATCGTTACCTTGCTACGAGAGCCCATGATTAGCAGTAGCGAGATGGAGGATTTTCAGTGGGAGTCGAGGAGTGATGGAGACGACAATGCAGTAGGTAGAAGCACATAGTAGAGCAGCAACAACATAGGAGTAACAACACAATGCATAGGAGTGCAAAACAGTGCTACGTAGTAGTTATCAGCCGTCAGAGTCTTCAGCACCAAGGTGCATCCACTGAACACTTGTTCAGTTTTGGGTGAGTTCAACTGCTTCTCTCAACAACTGAGTTGCAATGTAGATGAAGTGTTAGCGGCATAACATATGCAACACTTGAGAGGGAGCTGTAGTACGGATGCAACAATGTCATGGGAAGCAATACAGTGGCAACAACAACTTAGTGGTTAATGGACATCAATAATGTAGAGGATGCATCAGGGACAAAGAAGTATGCAACAAGCATATTGTTAGAGCACCTTCCTCGCTAAGAGGGAGTGTTGGTTTTTGTAGCATCAAAAAGTGCTCTAAGCTTGAAATTTTGTGGAGAGGCTTAGACACTAGTATTCCAAAGAACCCAGAAACCGTTTGTGAAAATTCCACTCGGCTAATGTTTTATTAAAATAATTAATTATTTTAATGGAGACTAAGTCTAAACTTAGGGAAATTAAATAATTAAAGGACATTAATAAAACATAGTGAGAATAATCTAGAAAAGGTGGAGATCAAGTCTAATATAATCTTAGCCATTGATTAGAGATCTAATCTCGGCCATTTATTTCTCAACGAAAAAGATTATAAAGGAAGGCTTGAGGGTCATTTGAAAATACACACGGAGTGAATCTTGAGATCGAATTCTTTTGACGGAGTAGTGCTTAGACGAAGATCAGATCTAAGTTATTCAATGTTGTGAGGGGCAAAGTAGCTTTCGGAGAGAGAGATTTTCTCAGTTGGAGAATCATCAGAAGAGAGAGGCAGATAGACGTCCAACAGAGCCAGCGCAAAGCCAGTCAGGCTGATGCAGAGCTAGTACAAAGCCACATAGGGCTACATAGAGGTTGCATAGAGGTTCAAAGGGTTTCCGAGATTCAGTTGTCGGATAAGATCTAGAAGCCAAAATCCGAGGTGTGAGGCCAGGAGGCCCAGATCTGAGATTTCGGGAGTCATATCGATCCCTTTTTGGGGTGACGCAGTCGTTAGAGAAGGTGTCGCAGTGACTACGGAGAGACCTACATAGGTAGTTCTTCTAGTGTTCGGATCAACTGGATTTTCCAGTGATTGAGTGAGGTAAAAATCACATTTCTTTCTGCTAGTATTTCTCTCTGTAATAGAATAACCCTTAAGGTGTTCAGAGATGTATTCAGGGTTTGCTACTACTTAATAATACAAACCCTCAAATCTGGTGCACCGGTTTTCCCCACATTGGGTTTTTCCGGGGACTTGTGTCCAAAAATAATTGTGTCATATGTGTGATTGATTTCTTGCTCAGTTTCCTTGTTTTGGAATCATATTTTTATTCAATGTAGACTTCTTCAGTATTTACTTTAATAATTCAGATTTGAATTAATTCTGTAAAAGTAATTTACATAATAGGAGAAGTACACTCAGTTGTTGCAGTAGGATTCCTAAGATTGTCAGATCTAAGAATTTTCACATATTGCAGAAATGGCCTTAGCAAGGCTTCAAGATCAAGATAGTCTAGATGGAACCTCAAATTATTGTATATGGAAAGCCAAAATGTCTTTCCTGCTAGATGAGCATGGTATGAAGATGTACACAGAGATAATTATAGTTGTACCTACAAATCCACAACAACTAGAGAATTACAATAAGGAGATGGCCAAGGCAAAGAGGTTGATCCTTGATGGCATTTGAGAACATATAATCTCACACTTAGTGACCAAAAATACGCTCAAAGAAATGTGGGATGCAGTTGCTACTCTTTTCCAAAATCCTTTTGAGAACTGGAAGATGTTCTTGAAGGAGAAGTTGAGGACCACCAAGATTATTAACAGTGAAGGAGTCACTCCTTATCTCACCAGAATTCAAATTGTTTGGGACGAGCTTGCCGTAGTAGGAGAAGCACCTCAAGAGAGTTAGTTGGTGCGTACAACTCTCAATGGTTTCATATCAGAGTGGGCCACCTTCGTCGAAGGTATCACTGGGCGAGATAATCTACCAGGTTGGGATCGATTGTGGGCAGATTTTACGCAAGAGGAGATGAGGTTTTCTCTAGTTGAAAGCAATATCAGTGACAATAGTAGCAAAGGACCAAAGGGTGTGAAGGAGGAGGAGAATGTATCCCTTGCATCAAAGGGGAAAGCAAAGAAAGGTCCCAGGCAGGGACGAGACTCACAAGAAGGAGAAAAGAAGGAGAAGGATCTGTCGAACATCAAGTGCTTCAGATGTGGTGATTTTGGTCACTACAATACCCAATGTTCGGAGAGAAGGAAGGATAAGAAGGAGAAGTAGGAGTAGGTCCAACTTAGACAAAGATTGATAATTTGTCTTCCAGATTGGAGGACAAATTGACACTGTTTGCAATTGTACCTCTAGGAGAGAGGTGGGGAGACATTGAGCTTTAGATTCCAGAGTTGCAAATATTTGGGCAAGGTACAAGAAGGACTACATCAAACAGGTGCTTATTTTTGGATCAATACCCTTGCTACAAGGGCCCACAATATTCAGTAGCAGTTGGATCAATGTTTAGGATGGCACATTCAGATCTTGAAGGATAGTTGCAGTACTAGTTACAGTCAGATGCTAAGGGGCACAAAGTAGTTGCAACACGTACAAATACTCAGTAGACAACACAAAGGCTAGTTGCAGTTAAAGATTCAGGAGACAGTTGTTGAGCCAATCTAGAGACATTTGATTCAGAGATTTGTTCTCAGGTGCAATAATTTCAACAACAACAACAATATGAGATCAATTGCAGTGCAGGGTTGGCATCAATACAAGTCATATAGTGCAGTGTTAGCAACAACGTAGATGCAGGGTGGTTCAAATCAGAGTGGCAGATGAATGAGAGTTGCACAATAGTTGATGGGTAGTGGCTGGTTGTCATAGTCGTCAGACATCAACAATGTGTATGGGGGGATGTTATGAGACAGAGTGAGAGAACACCTTCCTTGCTAAGAGGGAGTGTTACTTTTGTAGCATCAGACATGTGTTCTAGTGTCGACTTCAGTTAGAGAGGCTTAGAAACACTAGATGTCCAAAACCCAGAAAATATTTCAGGAGAAAACATCTAGAGATGGTTTAATTAAGTTAATTGATCAATAATTAAATATTTCCTAAGTCTAACTTAGGAAAAGTGATTAATTAACAGTTATTAATTGATAAAGGTGAGAATTCTCTAGAAACTCACACACATCGAGTTGAATATGAACTTATCCATTGATGGGGATCTAATCATGGTCGGTGGTTCACCAACGAGATATTATAAGAGCAACTAGATGGGTAGATGGAGAATACACTTGTGAGGTCGATTTCCCTTGGCAAATTGAAATATCTAGCTACAGAGGCCGAGCAGGGAAGAAGAGTTTGATCCAGAGAGAGACAAAGAGATAGAGAGGGAGAAGAGATAGTGATTCCAGAAGAATTTCCAATTCCATAGAGTCAGTAGCAAGAGGGTTGAGTTTTCCTTAGTAAGGTTGTGCAAGGACTGCGCAGGTAACTTCAAAGGATGAGTTCAATTTAGTTGAAGAGAGGGTCGATTCAGGTGCTAGAGGCTGGAAGAAATTTCAGAAGGTCAAGTGAGTCATTCTCAAAGGCATAGTTGGGTAGAATGACAACATTAGAGCAACTTCCACGTAGTGCGAGTTTGGCCTACGTAGAGGTTGATGCAAGGGCAATTCGAGTAGCTTGTTTGTGCCAGATTTGGAGTTGGATCAGTGTCGGGCGAGACAAAATTTGTCTCACTAATTTTTGGCCAGATTATCTTGCAGGGAATGCCAGTTTGACATCCATATTGTACTCAGAAATTTCACTGTTGCATAATAATAATAAAACCATCATTTGCTGCACCGATTTTCCCACATTGGGTTTTTCCGGGGACATTTTTCCAAAAATAACAATGTCATTTTTAATTTTTTGTGTGCTCTATATATCTCAGTTCTAGTTATTTTCCAGAGCGTTTTTTATTTTGGTGAGAATTGCAGTTGTGATTTTATTTGTTGTAGAAAATAAACTGCACATAATAATAATAAGTTGGAAGAATAATTTCCAGTTGCTGCAATAGAATTGAAAATTTCACAACCTACACCTTTAGATTGTACCCTTGGCCTGCACGTTGGACTTATCCCTGTGGACTGCCACTTGGATTTGAACCTCTTAGCCATTCTCTTTCTTGGATTTGTCAACAAACTCGTTGCCCTATGCTACATCAATTCTTGATCTTGACCGAGCATATCCCATAGCCCATGGTAGATTATTCCTTACTTCTTTGCTCCACTTGGTTCTAACCCGTTCGACTATATTATGCTTTGTTCTAACAACTGATCGTGTTGTGTAACCAATTTTGTTCTCTCCCCCATACCTCTTGGTTATATATACCTATGTATGGTGAGGGGACACGAAGGCCTGAAACCCCTCAGCTACTTGGGCTAACCCATGATATGTTACAACTCCACATCATGCATATTCATATATCTAATGCGGTCTCACTCGATTAAACACATTGATCATACCTCCCTCTGACTGACATGTCTCAATGGCCATATTTTAGTTAAGCCCATTGTCGTGCAATCTCCTTGTGTCACTTCATGCAATATGGGCATGTCACTTGGGTACACTCCCTCTCAACCCAACTCGCTCAATCCATTGTGGGGTGCTCTTGGCTTGTCGATGCCCATGTTGCCTGAATCCTCCTTAGTGCTCTAGCTTGTAGGATGAGTGAGTTTCCCTTATCTTTGAGTGGAATCCCCAAAACATCGCAAAATGTCACATTTCTTGTGATGGATGGCCCACCACATCCTCCATCTTGATGTCACTCGAGGTGCGCGTGGGTGCTTATCCCTGAGGGTTTAACACATATGGTTCATAAGGTGCAACATATGCTTTATACTTTGCTAATTTAGAAGCATTGTTTGGGATATGTAATATTCCTAATGAGGGGCTAATGGAGACTTGAGGAAAATTATGGATTCACAAGGACCAAGATACCAAATATGCACATATTCATCAATCCTTGTGTGCCCCACATCCTCTTTCCTTAAACCTCCAAACCTGCAAGTGTTTTATGAAATAAATCCCTTAAAGTTTTGGGTCAATGAAGAGGGCCTCATAATTAATTCAAGTTCACAACCTCTTAACCCCTAACCCTTCTCCTAACCTTTAAGTGCTTTATGAAAGAACTCTCATAGGGTTTGGTGGCTGGGAAGTAGAACCTGTCAACCTTGACCTTTGAAGGGTCAAGGGATAGGATGTTGGGCTAAGAATAAGAACTTGCTACTAAGTGCTAACTTTCATAGATCTCTAAAATCCAAGAGATTGGGGATCAAAGAACTCACGAGTTCAAGTGTTTACAAAATACCTAAAGAAAGGCCCTCATGACACTTAATATTTGGCCTTAAAAAGGTTAGGACTTGAAGAGTTAGGTTTCAAAGAAGTAATTGAAAAACAAGTGAATGTTATTGAGTGTTTGCACAAGCTCGAGAATTTTAAGGTTTTGTAATGTAATGCCCCCTTATGATCCTATTATCTTATGTAAGGTTATTAAACTACCTGCTGAGTGATTTACTTCTGTGACTGACCCTTATAAGTATATTAGTATACGTATGAGGTATGCATATGCTAGCTACATACTCACATCTCACACAGATATATTAGTATATTATGATTATAATTAAGCTTGATTAATAATTAAGCTTAATTAATGGTTAATTGATTAGTTAACTCTTAATCTTGATGAATAATTAATTACTGATTACTGATTATTATGATTAATTCAATATATAATTAATTAGGATTCTCATAAATCCATTTTGATTTGATTAACCTATAAAAGTAATAATTATTATTTTGTTACTACTGCTATTTTAGAATTATTATTTTAATTATTTATTATCCTTTGAGTTAATTCGAGGATAGGAGGATAAGTGGGAGTGGCTCAAGGCATTTGTGGAGGCATTCATAATGGAAGTAGGTGGGAAAGTATATTAAAGGGAGTTTGGTGGAAGGTTGGGGGGGGAGATGTTTTGGGAATCACGGGGAAGATAAGTGGGAGCGATGGTTTTGGTCGAAGGGCATTCTTTTCGGGGGGAGAGGGGATTTTTCATGAGGAATTTTGGCAAAAACTTGAGGGAGAACTTTGGGGTTGATTTTGGTTTTTTTAGGGGGAACTTGGGAGTGTAGAGGTTGGTAGTCAATGAGAAGTGGACTTTGGTGTTGGACACCAGAGTGGTGTTGGCACGGGGATATTTGGCACACTATGGCTGCGGTTTAGACTAGGCTTCAAGGGCTAGGGAACCTGTGGAGGTTCCCTGGGCTAGGAAGTTAGATATATTTTCTTAGTTGACATGGTGACATATTCAATCAGGTGGTCCCATAAGGAGTACTACAACTGAGTCATCATAACCAGGTATTCTTAGTGTTGTTTGGTTAGATAAATTGTCCATAAATCAAAATTTAACAGCTTTTTAATATGTCGTGTCAAATATTTATTGAGTTGTTAAATATGCTATATGTTGTAAAATTATGTGGAAACTTTGTTATAGTTTGAGGACCTCTGAATGGGTCCTTACACGTGGTATCAGATCCTAGATTCAGAATCTGGACCCTAAAACCCATCAGAAAAGTCTTTAAGTTGCAAAGTTGTCCCCTGTTCCGTTCCCTATTCTAGCCTACTAGTTATATATAAGCGTATAGATTATCTATATAAATCCTTACTTGTAAGGGATAAAGACAAAAAAAAAATTATGAGCTTTAGATATCACAAAAAGAGTAAATAAATAAAATAATAATATTTACATTCACAAGTTAATCAAATCAAAATGGATTTGTGAGAATCCTAATTAATTAAATATTGAATTAATCATAATAATTATAAAACATTTATTAATTATTAATTAAGATTAAGGATTAATCAATAAATTAACAATCAATCAAGCTTAATACTAATCATAAGATACTAATATATTTGTGTGAGGTGTGGGTATATAGGTAACATACATATATTATTAACTCTAATATCAATGAGTCACAAAAGTAAACCACTCATAATGATCATTACATCAAACCAAAAAAATTAGAAAAGTCCCCATCTCAAACTATTCAACCTTTGAGAAAGATAAAAGAAACCCTAAAATTTGATTTTTTTGTTTTTGTTTGTTCGTTTTTGTTTTTATTTATTTTATTTA
Source organism: Pinus albicaulis (assembly GCA_034641835.2). Lineage (NCBI taxonomy): Eukaryota > Viridiplantae > Streptophyta > Pinopsida > Pinales > Pinaceae > Pinus > Pinus albicaulis. Next base: position 374,157,248 of record CM076582.1, read on the forward strand.
TTTTTAAAATTTTAAAAACTTGAAAAAAAAAATCAAATAAAAGACCATAATAGAATAAGCTTTAAATTTATGTAAAATCTAAAAAATATTAAAATATGTAAATTACAAAAAATAAAATAAAATAAATATTTTGTGCGTATAACAAATAATTAATTGTTGGTTCATGTTTTAAACTTATTTCTACTTTGTTAGAGGTAGATATATCCAGTAAATATGAAATCTTACCGAACCACTGATTAGAAGTGCCATGGTTTTTTTTGAATAACCATGATAAGTCAACTTGCATTAACAAATAATAACAAATAATAAGTCCCCACAGATAATAAGTAAGAATAACTCTCCCACTGTTAATTTGACACCTAAATAATCAAGATATATAAGTCCTCATAGATAATAAGTAAGAATAACTCTCCCACTATTAATTTGACACATAAATACTAAATAATCAGATATCATATTTTGGGATTCAACTTTTCAAGCAAAACAAAAATAGTTTAGTCAAACTTATAGTTTATTTCGAAAATTGATTATTAAATAAATATTGAGGGGTTTCCGTAATGTATTATATTTAATATATTATATTAGATATGGTTTCCTTAATGTATTATATTATATATTATTTTTTGAGATATGTTATATCAGATATGGTTTCGTAATGTATTATATTAGATATTATTTTTTGAGATATATAATATAATACATTACAGAAACCTCTCAATACTTAAATAATAATCAATTTTCGAAATAACTATAAATTTGACTAAACTACTTTTGTTTTGCTTGAAAAGTTATATCTTTACTAAAAGTCTTGAGATACTGCAGCATAAGAAAGCATTTGATGAAATACATGACACGACGTACTTGCACCGTTGGTTTTTATATGCAATGCAAAAAAAACTGTTTTATGACCGTACTCAACCAATGGGACTGAGATGCGATGCAAAGAATAAATTATTTGTATCTGACCACCGTTAGTCAGCCTGAAGAATGCTCTGGAGAACACCTGAGAAGCGTAGTGCAAAAGGTAAGGAAAAATGAGTGATTAAAAGGAAGAAATATTCTTTCATTTCCTCCACCCACACGTGAAGAACATACCAGTGCATACCAGTGTGTTGCAGGCAACCCTAAGCAAAATCATATGTGTGTTTTCGGGTTGAAGCAACGATGGGGAAGAAATTACAGTTCAAGGACAGCATAGATTTCGTGGAGCCTCAGGTAAGCCTAAATCAGCCACCTGCTGACAGAAATTCAGTCGTTTGTCTTATACAATGCTGAGTTGAATTATTACTGTGCAAGAACAGGCGGCATTCTCTTTTTTGTTTGGCGACGACAGATTCATCAGAAAATTTCACAGAGAGGTCAACGAAGATCCTGATGTGGAAGTCAGTAGCTGGAGCGAAGATGGCTGCCGAGAAATTAAATATACAGCACCCCTCTTGGCGCCCAACCTAATTTCCAGGATTGTAGGTACGGAACATATCATCTTGGCTGCTTCTGTTTATTGAAAATTGGGCATGGATTTTGCTGAAACATATGCCTTCTAGTCCCTATTGTCATGGTTAGGTGCTTAATTAAGTTTTGTTTGTGCTTGATGCCTTTGTGCTTCCATTGTGGGTGTCTGTGTGTGTTTTCGCCCCGATTGGGGTTTGGGGGGTCTTCTTTTTAGGAACTTCTTTGTATGTAGCAGTCTAATGTGTTACCATGTAGTATGTATATAGCCTTTAATTGGCTTACTTTGAAACGCTCTAGTAGGCTACTATTTTTATGCATACGGTAAACTAATGAGACTTGGTCTCTGAGTTCCCAGTGGCCTTAATTTCATGTTGTATTATATTTATCCGATCTCATTGTAAGTAATTCACGGGTGAAGGAGTCAAACTTGATCTCTCATAGTGAACTGGAACATATGGTAAACTAATGGGACTTAGTTCCTGAGTTCCCAGTGGACTTTATTTCATGTTGTATTATATTTGATCCATCTCACTGTGAATAATCCAAAGGTGTCCGAGTCAAACTTGATCGCTCATAGTCAGCTGGATCTTGATTCGTTGGTAAAGCAGAAGTGTTCATTTCTGGGTTACTATGTATATGCCTTTTAATTGGGTTACTATGAAACACTCTAGTATTGTACTATTTATATGCATACGATAGACCAAAGGAACTTGGTCTCTGAAACGCTCTAGTAGACTGTAGGCTACTATGTATATGCATAATGTAGACTAAGGGGACTTAATCCTTCAGTTCGCCGTGGACTTAATTTCATGTTGTTTTATATTTATCCGTTCTCATTGTAAGAATTTCGCAAGTAACTCGGTCAAACTTGATCACTCATAGTCTAAGGGATCTCAGTTTGATGGTAAAGCAGAAGTGTTCAGGCCTTCCACCAAGGTTTAAATCTCCCAAAGATATGTTTCGCCCCTCCTGGAATGCCTTGCCTATGCAAATGTGTCCTCTCACCCGCGTAAATGGGCCTCCATGTAGATAAAGCAAGGTGCCTAGGTGCAAGCCCCATGTCATCGCTTCTTAGCCAAGGGATTCTTTCTAGATTCCACTGTAATATTCATGTATTGGAGAAGGGCATGTTTGCCACCAGATTTATGAAAAACTTTTCAAAAAAAGCTTGATCGCTCACTTATAGGAAAATTTTATTGTAACCCTAGGAGACCTAGTCATAAGTGATCTTTCTCCACCCGATTTTATAATTCTATAAAATAGCTAATACAATTTGAAGTGTAAATGTAGGAGACTTGGTCAATGATAATCACTTTCCACCCAATTTCACAATTCTATAAATAGAAAATACAAATTATAGTGTAGATTACAACAATCTCCTTTGTTACGTGCATACTTGTTATTAGGTTTTCCTTATAGTGTGGTGATTTTCACATTGTTGTTTTGTGGCCATATGAATCAGTATCAAAACCTTAAGAATAGGGCCTTTTCAAAGCTTCATGATTTTGAACCCCCTTAGGAGCTTTCCTAACCAAAATTCTCCATTAAGCTCTCTCCAAGTGGTTTGAGTGATTTGTATGTGCATTGGTACACCTCTTCAAGTTCATAGGCCACTGACATGAAGGTAACACATTATCACTTGAGCTCTCTGAAATTTGTGAGAATTTTTGCCATTTAGATATAATTGTGGTTTGTTTGTTCTCAATTGGCGGAACTGCTGGACTTTATGCCTATATCACTAGTTAATAAGTTATGTTGCTAATCTAATTTGTGGAACCAGTGCCAAAACTTATGGAGCAGTTTTACCCAGTAAGTTTTTACTATGGATACCACTGCACGTGTAAAACCTAAAGAGCAATGTTTATGGATTTGGTTTGAATTGTTTTGCATTCTTTGTTGCTTTATGGCTCCTCATAATTCTCTAAAGACTCTCGTGACTTTGAGGTGTCAAGTGCTACTAGGATTTTGATGGAACAAATATAGGAGTAGTAACTATTGTTGCTCAAACATCTAACTAGCCAGTGCTAACAATAGGGTTACAGAGCCGAATGATGCAAAATATGTTGACCACATTCCAACAATTGATGATCTTCTAGTAATAGATCCTACAAGAGGCCTTACAACAAAACCTACAGTAGTCCATCCAACAGTAATGGTTGTTGCAACAACACAATCTAGCTATAGTCATGCCCATTTCCTGGTGGTATTTAAGGCTCAACACAAAGCTTTTAGTCCCCATATTTGATGGATTCCATAATAGGGACATGCTTGAGTGTTGGTTTCATTCTTTAGAAGCCAACTTCAAGAGTTATTCTACTCTAATAAACTCCCAAAGGATTCTTGACACTGAAGTTCGAGCAAATATTTACATTGTGGAAAAACAACAATTAACACTTGGGATGATTTCAAGGTTGCATTTTACAAGCGATTTTACCCATTAGGGTACAAAGATAAATACTGATAGTGGCTACAACTCAAGCTCTTGGACAAACATTCCAACAATTCATTAACGACTTCAATAGACTCTTCATCAAATTTGAGGTAAGGGATTTTGAAGATAATCTTTGTGTCAATCTCATTCCTAGTTTGCTTCCTCACATTAGAACAAAACTAGAACTCAAGTGCAATCTCTTCATTAGATTATGCTTTTCAATTGACTTCCAAGATTGAAGCTAATGTGAAAATTCTAGGATCGGAATCCTATTGCAACAACTGGAAATTATTCTCCTAATTGTTAATTTAATTTAACAATTTATTTGCTGTTTGCTACGACAAATACTGAATAAATCACATTGCAATCTACACAAATAAAACTGCGGAAGAATAAACGCTTGAAGAAATGCTAGCACACACACATAAAATTTACACAATTATTTTTGGACAAAAGTCCCCGGAAAAACCCAACTTGGGAAAACTGGTGTAGCCATGAGGGTTTTATTTTATTATGCAATAGTGAAATCTGAGTACATCTATGGATGCCCAACTGCCAATCCAACCAACAAGAAAATCGGGGCAAAATATTGAAGGGAAGTACCCTTCTCCCACAGGCAATCTCCGACACGACTTTGCCTACCAAAACTCGGCCACTTGGAGCTTTGTGTTAGCCTCTGCACTGCTCTGCGTAGCTGGCTAGATGTCTTGCCTCAGATTGGGCTCTGATGAAGTCGTTTTGGCTTTGGATGCTGAGGAAATCGACTCTCCGGCCCTCTAGGAGTTCTTCTCGGCCTCTGGAACTAAGAACGATTTTTCCTTCCTCCAAATTGAACTGCCTGGTTGAAGCAACTGCGCTGTCCCTTAGCGCTGCCTTGCTGAGATAACTTGACCCTCTTGCCGCCACCTCTCCGGATCTGGAAAATCTTTCCTCTGGATCACTGTCCTTGCCCCTCACACTGCTTCGATCTCTCTGACTCTCTCTCCGACAACTGATTGCTGCTACTCAGGAAATCGATCTACCAGTGAAATCGAACTCTTCAAGTGTATTCTCCATCACCACATCGACCTCTTGTAATCCTCTGTTGGAGCACCAACGACCAAGATTAAAACATAATCGATGGCTAGGATTATCTCTGGATCGATTCGTGTAAGTTTCTAGACTATTCTCGCCTTATGTCATTTAATACTAATTAATTATCCATATTCCCTAAGTTTAGACTTAGGAAAGATTTAAAAATTGGTTAATAATCTAATTGAGAAACTTCTAGGCGAAACTTCCACAAACGATTTATCGTTTTTGGGGAACTCATGCATTCTAGCCTCTCCACAAAGTTTTGTGGCTAGAAAACATCCGATGCTACAAAAAATAACACTCCCTCTTAACGAGGAATGTGTTCTAGTGCTGCACCTGCTGCCACAACACTCTGTCTCTGCATCATCTCCTGTCACGTTGCTGATGTTTGGCTACTACTGCCCACCAACCATTGCGCAACTCTGATATACGCTGCATCTGTGCTGCTGCTGACCCTGCTGAATTGCTGCCAACACTGCAACTTTGTTTCATTTGCTGCTGCTACCCCAACATCTGCAACATAAAAACATCCAAAAAATTGAACCAACTGTGTTCAGTGTGATGCATTTGTCACCCGAGTCCTGACTGCTACTAGCATCTGCACTATCACTGTGGAATCTACGCTGCTGCTGACTCTGCACTGATGCCAACTCTGCACTGCGCTCCCCAACATCTGATTGCTAATAGTCTCTGCAACTGTCACTTTGGCATATGACTGCACCAACTGCCATTGGTCCATCCTGCTACTGAATACTATGGGCCCCCGTAGCCAGGTATTGATCCAAGAGGTGGACTCCTTAAGTATCCTACCCATTTGTAGCGCTCTGGGGCTACAACACCAAGTCACCCCACCTTAGTCCTGGAGGTATGTCGGCGAACATCGCGAAGTCTTCCTCCAGTCTGGAGGAAATCTTGTCGATCTCTGCTAAAGTTGCTTGTTGGTCCTGCTTCTCCTCCTTGCCCTTCTTTTGGAGAGGACACTGGGTACTGTAGTGGCCTAGTTCACCACATCTGAAGCACTTGACCTTTGACGGGTCCTTCTTCTTCTTCCTCTGCTCCCTTGTCCCTGACTGGGACCCTTAGATGCGAGGCCCACATTCTCCTCCTCCTTCACCGTCTTCTGCCTGTTGCTATTTCCACTGATGGAGCTCTTCAAAAGAGCTCGTCTCAACTCCTCCTGCTGCAAGTCATCCCACATACTGTAACATCCTGGTAGCATTCTTTGCCCAATATGATTTGGACAAAAACTTGCCACTCCTTAGAGACACTATTGAGTGCTAATCTTACAAGCTCCGTGGGTTGAGGCACTGCCCCAACAACTGACAACTGGTCTCGGGCCTCTTGAATCTTGGTATGGAAGGGGTTTATGCCTTCCCCTTTCTGCATCCGGATGCATCTCAACTTCTCCTTGGGGTACATCTTCCGTTGCTCGGAAGTACCCTGATACAACGTGGCAAGAGCATCCCACATCTGCTTGGTAGTATCCTTGCTAGCTATATGCGAGACTACATGATCCTAGACTCCATCTAGGATTAACCACTTCACCTGTGCCATCTCCTTTTTGTACTCTTTCAGCTAATCTGCATCCGTGGGAACCACCACCACATTATCGATATATGCCTTCAGGGTAAATTCATCTAGAAGGAAGGATATCCTTGCCTTCCAAATGACATAGTTGGAAGCACCATCCAAACTGCTCTGATCTCTCAGCCCTACAGTGGCCATCTCTAATAAATGTTGAAAACTCCCTCTTCCCCTGTGCTCGGCTACTGCTCTGCTACTTGCACTCCCTCTTGGACTACGTGGCTCTGCTAGTTTCTACTGCTGATTTGCAACTGTAAATTCGAACTTCTGAGACTAGAAGTTTGCTGAGAGAAATTTTCCTTCATGTGTGCTCTTCCTTCACCCAACGCAGGTTCTGTAGTAGCAAACTGCTGCAGAAACCCTCTGCATCCAGCTAGAGATCTGCTCAACGAAAAATACTGAGCTGCTCCCTCTGCCTCTAGAATCACTCGTTCTGGAAAACTCAAAATTTTCTATCTCTTAGAAAAATCGAATTTCCTCTAGCATCTCAGCATCCTGGCAAAGTGACTATGCTGCCCTTGGGAATTTCGATCTGCTGCCCACATTGAACAACGAAATTCCTTCCTTTTGCTTTTGAGCTCTTCGGCTGATCAACTGCGCTCTGATACCATGTGAAAATTCTCAAACCAAAATCCTATTGCAACCACTGGAAAATATTCTCCTAATTGTTAATTTAATTTAACAATTTATTTGTTGTTTGCTACGACAAATACTGAATAACTCACACCGCAATCTACACAAATAAAACTGCGGAAGAATAGACACTGGAGGAAATGCTAGCACACACACATAAAATTTACACAATTATTTTTGGACAAAAGTCCCCTGAAAAACCCAACTTGGGAAAACCGGTGCAGCAGTGAGGGCTTTATTTTTTTATGCAATAGTGAAATCTAAATACATCTATGGATGCCCAATTGGAAATCCAAACAACAAGAAAATCTGGGCAAAACACTGAAGGGAATTACCCTTCTCCCACAAGCAATCTCTGGCACGACTTTGCCTACCAAAATTCGCCTGCCTGGAGCTCTGCGTAGCTGGTTGGACGACTTGCTTCGGATTGGGCTCTGATGAAGTCATTCTACCTTTGGATGCTGAGGAAATTGTCTCTCCGGATCTCTGGGACTTCTTCCTGGCCTGTGGAACTAAGAACGATTTTTCCTTCCTCCAAATCAAACTGCCTGATTGAAGCAACTGTGCTTTCCCTCAATGCTACCTCTTTGGGATAACTTGACCCTCTTGCTGTTGCCTCTCCGGATCTGGAAAATCTTTCCTCCGGATCACTGTCCCTGCCCCTCACACTACTTCGATCTCTCTAACTCTCTCTCTGACCACTGATTGTTGCTACTCAGGAAATCGATCAACTAGTGAAATCGAACTCTCCAAGTGTATTCTCCATCACCACATCGACCTTCTCTTATAATCCTTTGTTGAGCACCAACGACTAAGATTAAAACATAATTGATGGCTAGGATCATCTATGAATTGATACGTGTGAGTTTCTAGACTATTCTTGCCTTATCTCAATTAATACTAATTAATCAACCATATTCCCTAAGTTTAGACTTAGGAAATATTTAAAAATTGGTTAATAATCTAATTGAGACACTTTTAGGCGGAGTTTCTAGAAACGATTTCTGGGTTTTGGAGAATTCATGCATTCTAGCCTCTCCATAAAGTTTCATGGCTAGAGCACATCCGATGCTACGAAACCTAATAGGTAAGACTTGAGTCAATCAACACATGAAGCAGATGCCACAACCTTCTTAGACTAAGGGCTTTCCTTTCCCTATTCTTATAGTGACCATTGATTTCACTCAAGAGCCAATCAATTTAGTTGGCTGAGGGAAGTGAAAATATTGCTCTTATCATAATTGGTATGCTTTAAGAACCTTCCATAAGGAACAACAATAGGAATTTGAGTTACATGATCCTAATTCCTCCGGCCCTTCATTAGTCCTCAGGGCTAAGCTTGTATTGTATTTTAGTGAGAAATTTTCTTTAGTCATACATGTAAGACTGGATAGAAATATTGAAAGATGACCATGAACAAAGACAACCAAAAGATCTTGGTTTCTCAACAGTTAGTTGACCCACTCAATTCTCTCTCAAATTGCATCCACAACCATTTCATCTTTTATGGGTTAAGGAAGTAGTTTTGTCCACAACTATCACTTGATGTACTATCAATTTTTCCATTGGACATTTCACTGATATAGTGAATTGCGGTCTTACTCCCTTGTATTGTTGTGACATGTTTCTTGACAATCCCTGCCAATCTGATAGAAGGCCACAATAGGATGGTTTTTACAACATTTGCATGTTGAAGTTTGTGGCAGCTTCAGAAGGTTTTATGCATAGACTTGGTGTCTTAGCACATGGAAGATGATTTATTGCCTCTTTATGTGCTTCCTTGGTGAGTAAGTGATTTATGTTTTCTTTCCTAAGTCTAACTTAGAAAAAGTACAATAGTTAAAGTCAATTAATTATTGTGGACTATTAAGTCATTTTCTAAGGATAAATAATTTAATTATTTAAGTGATTTAGAAATAATCTAAACCATTAATCTCCAAGATCTCCTAGAAGGGATATTAGGGTTAGGGATTTGGGCTTAATGAAGATTATAAAAGAGGCCTAGTGAAGAGGTGAAGACATAAGAACACAAGAGAGAGAGGCAACTACATTTTTGGGAAAGTGATTTCTTCAAGAAGGAGAGAGCGAATTCTCTGGAGTGTGAGGCTCAATTTGATTGAGGAGAAGAAAGAAAAATATAGGGATAAGTTGAGGGTGTTTTCAGGAGGCCAATTTTCTGGGAACCAAAGAGGCCGATGTTGGAAATGTTGTCATTGATGGCAAAGGAGCACAAAGGAGAAGCACCTGAACCAGCAATAAGGCAGAGGAGATGACAAAGGAGGAGCACTTGAAACATTAGCCAAGGAGCAAAGAAAGCATAAGAAGAGGTAGCAAGGCAGCAAAAGAAGCAAATGAAGGCAGAGTGACAGAGCAACAGAGGCAGAGGCAGAGCCGTTATAATTCCGAGATTCGCCCAACCCGGAGGACAAATATATAATATTCCGGGAATCGCACACTCCAACCGGCGTTATACATTTAATATAACACAAATATTATTCCGGGAATCGCTTAACTCCAGCGGCAAAGTATATCTATATATATATATATATATATATATATATATACAAAACGTATTCCAGGAATCGCATAACCCATTGGCAAAGTATACATATATATCAGTTATATAAGTGGAGCGCTTTATTATAAGAACCAAGCTGTATACGGTGGGACCCCTCCCCAATTGCAATCGGAGAAAAGGTTCAATTGGCGGAGTTTTGTGATGTGCTCCGATCAAAGGCCGGACCCGATCGAGTTATATGCCATAGTTTATTGCTAATCGCATCCGAGTACCCAATCGCAATCGGAACCTTCCGATTGATCGCACGTCTTTTGTAATATGCTGCGATTGAAGTGGCAGACCCGATGGTGTTATACGATGGAGGTAATAGGTTCAATCGCGTCCGGGATCTTAATCGCAATCAGAACTTTCCGATTGATCGCACGTCTTTTGTAATATGCTGCGATTGAAGTGGCGGACTCGATGGCGTTATACGATGGAGTTAATAGGTTCAATCGCGTTCGGGATCTTAATCGCAATCGGAACTTTCCGATTGATCGCACGACTTTTGTAATATGCTGCGATTGAAGTGGCGGACCCGATCTTGTTATATGCGGGAGTTAATATGTGCAAATCGCATCCGTGTTCTGATCGCAATCGGAACTTTTCTATTGTGTGCCCCGATTGCATTTGTTCAAAGTTCGGACCCGATTGCGCTATGAGCCATGTTTTATGTGGTCATCGCGTCCGTTTGATCAATCGCAATCGCAAGTTTTGTTTGACACCACCGATCCGCCGACGGCGATGTGGGCCCGAGGTCAAAGAATGAAATTTGATTCAAAGCTTTATTGAAATATTACTTGGCAGAGAAAAGAATACCTTTGGGACATTTCGTGTATAGAAGAACGAAGATTGGATTGGCTCGAATTTTAAAATGAATACCATTAGTAATTGAATGGTTTTGACCCATGGTTTCAATAAGGGCGTAAACTATATAAAGTGATGAGAATTGTGAAGAAGTGTGGAGGGTGATTTGTAACATAATACAATTGTGATATATGTATGTTTCGGCCTGCGAAACTCGCCACATCAACAAGACACTTGTGGCATCAAAAGGGTTGGAATTGCCCTGATTTAAAAGTCAGCAATTACATTTTATTTATTTAAAAGGCTCAGTTACACGTGTGCAGCAATTACACCCCCACAGAGGACAGAAAAGAAAACAGAGCTAAAAGGAGATAAAACACAGTCACAGTAAAGACAAAGACGACCAAAGAAAAGACAAATGCGTAGCGATTCAAAAGATTAAATGAGGTGTGCTGGAGTTTGTATTGTTATTTGAATGTAAATGTTTTAATTGATTTATATTGTTGTGATGCATTGGCAAGTCTTCGGAGGAAAAACAAAGATCCCACTGTAATATTAAAATAAGCACCTACAGTTACATTTGTTTTAGTGAGCTGAAAAGAAATGAAAAGGAAGAAAGCGAAGAGGTATGGCTGTCCATTCCAAAAGCTTTGAGGAATGCTAACAGCCACAAGAAAATTCTTATAAATAATATCATCTAGATATGCAAGAAAGTGAGAGAGAGTAAATCTAGATAAGGCAGAGTATAGAAGTATAAGGCAGAGAAGACTAAAAGAAGAGCAGAAAGAGAAGCTACAGAACAGAGCTGATATCTGAGGAAAATCAGCAAACATTCAGTTTTGAAAATTGAGGAAGTTGGAGCTTCCCTATCAAGTTGCAGCTTGATAGCTGTCAGTTGTAGCTGACTGAGGTTGGAGCCTCCTGTAGGTTGGTGCCTGCAGAAAACAGTGGTGAGAGGGAGTTGGAGCTTGCCTTTGCATCACAATAATTATAAGATGTGGTTTTCTCCCTTTATGGGTTTCCACTTACATCTGCTGTCTCTCTGTGTGTTTCTTATGTGTTGATGTGATTCTTTCAATCTGCTTAATTGGTTGCTGCTC